>JAQYXR010001511.1:0-31123 GCA_030545055.2 Neoaliturus tenellus | reverse complement strand
AAAACAAAATCAGGAAACTTGTGGTTCTGTTCAAATTGTTTATTAAGAAATGCAAACATTTGAGTAAAGATGGAGCTTAGAAAATGATTGTTTTTGCACTCAAAATTAAATTTTCGTTCTTTAACTCTATTCATGTTTTCTTGTTTTAGGGATTATTATTTTAGGTAGTATTTATTAATATTTTGTAGTTAACTGTGAGGCTAGTGTTATTGCAATTTTCGTCTTAAATTAATGAATATTAAAGTGGGAGAAACGGAGGGCTACTTTATATAGGGGTTGGATAGGGGAAGTTGGGAAGCCGTCACAAAAAATATTTTTTAAATTAAGCAAATTATTGTTGGAAGGTGTTTCATAATCATAACTGTGTCATGTTCATTCAAAATGGTGTATTCTATTTATTTGTTTATATGAATAAAATCAAAATTTCATTTTTGTTAAGTACTCTACCACAACAATCGTTCACAAGTGGTAATGGAATTTTTTGAAAACATATACAGTACTGGATATATACTGGAATTTCAAAATCACATTTCAGTAGACACTCTGTATGCAGGCCTCTTTAAAACTGCTCATCCAATACAGCATTAAGTTTTAATTGTTTATAAAAACACTTTATGGACTATTTACACAGGAAAAATCACAACAATCATTCCTACCTATATATTCCCAAGTATATTTAAATGGTAAGGGGAAACACCTTCGGACAGTTCGTCTGAGACTATTACTGGGCCGATTTACATGAGAGTTGTACCCAAATAAACATTTTTGGTCATATATTAGCAGGGTTTATTTGTATTTAAAATAATAATCTATATATTAATAGGCAAGCATGTCTTGTTTCCTCCTTTTTTTCTCAGCTTGTGTGCATCGTAGGAGAAATCTGTGCATACCATTAGAAAGGTATAGTCCTGTAGATGAGCAGAATCATCGCATTCTAAATCATATTGGACCTTAAGAAAGATTTGGTTCATTACTGCCATTTCCTAAAAGCGTAGATTATATTGTAAAGCTAATAATGTATTTTTACTTTAATGAAAAGAAAATAATTTAGTGTTATACTATTTAAACTACTCAATTTTAAAGTTAATGGATTAAAAAATTAATAAGTTTTGAGTGTTAAATTGCTTAAAGTTACCTAATTATTAGCTGATTAATTGGAAAGAAATAGCAATTTAAAAAAGTAACTTACTTTTATACTTGTTTCATAAAACAAGTATAAAAGTATCTGCCTAGCGCTCCACTCACCATGACTGAAGCTCGATGTCCGTCAAGTATTGACGGTATTCTTTATAAGGTGGAAAGATGTTTTGATTTGTTTGGCTTTATCTTTTAAGATTGAAAAGCTTTTTAGATGGATTTTTAAGGTACACTTGGTCAATGTACCCAAAATGTGTTCGATATCCGTACGACTCGTATTCTTTATAAGGTGGGGAGGTGTTTTAATTTATTTGGCTTTATCTTTTCAGATTAAAAAGATTTTTAGATGAATTTCTAAGGTACACTTGGTCAATGTACCCAAATGACAATTTACAATTGCCATAGTTAATTCTAAGAAAAAACAGCAAAAAAATCAACGTACACACTTCTGGTACCTAGCATTAAATATAATTATTTGTTTTATTACTTACTCTTCCATTTGCCATTTTTAATCAGGTTGTAACATTTTAATGAATGGTATTATTGGTATTAATGGGACCAATATAATAGTGAAGGATGTTCGCCACCACCACCAACAATTTTTTTGTGTCTCCAGTTGCCTCTAAGACATGTACTTAGTAAAAATAGTTGATTTCTCATCAAACCAAACCACAAGCTTGGAGGTTATTGTTCATTTGGTTCACTCGGGGCCTACGATAACTCGTAGGCCCCGGATCACTCCATACCTTTCAGTGTAGTCTGGACTATAAATTGTAAGATTTAAGAGATGCAGTTGAAATGCAGAGTGTACATGATCTTAGTTAAGGCGTAACCTTAACCTCCCATTGCTGGCAATGTTAGGTAAAGTGTATGAGTTAAGGAGAGTTCGCAGGGGCGGCGGATATCCTGGCCACTTGACCGCGACATCCACTGCCATCGTGATTGTATGGTCTAGTAAAGAGTTTAAGAGTTATAACACAAAAAATATAAAACTTCATTGTTAAATATCAGTAGATAGCTGCCGAATATTTTATTTTTATTTTGTGTATCCATAGATATATCTACAAATTTTTTACCGCAATTTAATTTTAAACCTAAGTTGGTTTTGGTATTGACTTTGTGCTCATGTGCATAAACAACACTCATCCGATTCTTTAAGAGATAAATTCGTCATCGATCATTATTATCATCATTAGACAGTTGCTCTGAATGAAACGACGACGACCTTGACTGCGCTACTGCACCATGTTTCAACAATATAGGAAGTTTTAACATGCTGGCGTGAACATGCAAACAGTTCTTTCGAACTTGTTGTTCTATGTCTACTAAAGGTTTAGTTTAGGTTTTAAATAATGATATTTTTACGATTATTCCTTTTGGAAGTTAAAACCTACGATTAATCTACTGTAAAAGAGTTTAGTAGGCTAAAAACATTTTTCAGACCTCGTTGGAGTTGTTCCTTTGCCAGTGCTTTTAGAAAAACAAAAGATAAAATCTGTCAAAAAACTGTCCTACCTTGCCGTGATTGACCTAAAAAAAGTGAGTGATAAATAGAATTCCCAATCACTACCGTAGTACCAAACAACAGTCGAATCTTGACTCAGGGGACGACAAAACAATAAATTAGTGGACGCAGAACTGCAGTTGCAAGCGGTAACCCAATTAATTACCCGAATATCAGCTAAATTGGGGGAACTAGTCGGTCTGGGCGGCCGAGTCTATGGATTGTTGTGTGTATTAATTGACCCTGGTAATTGGTAGGTCTAGAGGAAACGAACGACCCTCTCCGACGACGCCGTGATATACTGAAGCTCTTCTCTGTGTTCGATAATTTTGATCTTTGTTCATATAAGAGTTTAAGTTGTTTTGTCGTTCAAAGTCAGTCTAGGTTTTGGCACTGCAGTACAGTTTTTTTTTCTTATCAACAACAATTTTTGATTAATCAGCTATTTTAGGCTATAGTAAACCTACCCTAATTTTTTCCATGGTGGGTTCGTTCCTACTAAGGATAGAGTGATGTTTACTAGGAAATTATTCTAATGGGTTCTTTGGTTAAATTGTCCAGCCGTCTGAAAAACGACACATCTACGCCGTTAAATACGTTAAAGGGATATTTTGTGATTTATATGTTTTAAAGTTTTTGGTGTCGTTGGATTGGGCTTTGGTTTAAGTTTTTTCCGCTAGAAATATATGGGAATCGGAGAAGAAAAACAAGCTATCCATGATTGAAATTTAAAAATTTCCTATAATAATAATAATAATTAAAAAAAAACTTTGGGATTGGGTTGAGCATTTTTAAACATCTGATAATTTATAGCTTTAAGTAGGCCTAAGTGTGGTTTTGGGCGATTAGGCCTACTGACAATCACAATATTAGATTATTCGTAAAAACATCAAAGAGGACTTTGTTGTTAATGTTAAACCATTTAGGATATGAATAATAAATTAAATTTAAAGAGCAAAATCAATAAAAAGTATAATATGAAGTTTAATTTTTTACCAATACACAAAACAAATTGCTATTTAGATTTAGACGAACGTGTAGTGAATGTTATAAATTCATAACTCTAGTTATGAATTTATAACATTATAGTTTTTACGGCTTGTAAAGGGCGAATATTTGCTACTAGAGACTAGATTTTGCAAATTGAAAACTCGAACGCCATTTTGTAAGTAGTTGTTGTTTGTTAAAAACAAATTTTACCTGAGAAAACGAGTTATCAGACAATAAACCTGACAAGTTCATAACCAAGCAATGCACCAACTAATGAACTACTAGTTGAAGACGTCTGAAAAAATGGCCCCAAGAGTTAACCCTGCGACACCCCATTTCTTTGACCAAACACGAACGTACAAAGATTCCCACCCTCCATCCAATTCCGTTGGCCATCAAGAGTTTCAACGCATGCAGACCACCACGGTAGGCCTACCGCAACTGCAAGACACGGACGAACCACGGTAGGTCCACGGTAGGGCGGGTAGGTGGCTGACCACGGGTACGCGGTTCGGCGTGAGGCTCGCCGCCGCCACGTCAAGGACGGATTCATTGGTACGTCCTGTCCGCCATATTTGTTTACAAGGTTCCATTATTGCCACTGGCCAGTTCTATTCTCATCTGATGTGCACTGGTCACCGCCTGTATGCTCCGCTTGTCCGGTTATCATATGAACATTGGCAGGATAAGCGAATGAATTTTGTTTTCCAAAGTTTGAATGTAAAGGGTATTAAATTTTGTAATCTTAAATCTAATTGTAGTTTGGCTTGATTACGTTGAACTTGAACAAGTGTCTAATAGGGTTAGCATTCTTCAGGGTTCGAAAACCAGCATGCTCGGACCATGGGAGCGGGCTTTTTATGGGGTTCAAAATTGTCAAAATGGGTTTTTGGCATTTGTAACCTCAATTTTCTAAATTAAACAATTTTAACTAAAACGATTCATAGGAACTTGAAAAAAAAACAATATAATGTTTTGGATTTTTAACATGACTTAACAGATTACGGAGAAAATCAAAAGATCTTTTCCATGCTACAGTAGGCCTATTCTTATTCGAAATCAACGAATCCCTCTATCTTTCTTATTTATTGACATAACTTGATATCATTTGGTATGCACATTCACAAGGTAGAGTGTAACTCAATTGCTTACAACACCCATATGGCGGCAAACCTACATACTGACTCCCATGGGGTTTATGTGGAAAATAAAAAAAGAGAATTTGAGACAGTTTAGCTTGTTGTACCTGCACTGGGAAGGAATTATTGTCTATTTGCCTTAAACACCCCCATGGCATCATCGTCATGGCTTCATCCTCATTTCCAAAATGTATATGGGGAAATAAAAGATACCAAGTTTCATTGGAAATTCGCGGAGTACGCAGGTCTGCTGCGACGGGGGTATTGTGAAGTTTCAGCTGTGTATCTTAGAAAGTACTTTTAACAGGAATTTTTGTAATTTTCAGGAATAAAAATCGAAAACAATTGCAATTCTTTCTAAGTGGTCCAACGTGAACTATTTATCTGGTAATGTATGGAGACTCGCCCGTTTGTGTTGCACTTTCCCTCGCGACCGCGTGTTTGGTAGACACCGCGGGCTGAGGGCTCTCATCTGTGGGACGTAATGAACCACCCTCAACCTTCCAACTCTCCCCCCCCCCACCACAAACATGCTCGACACCTTCCCCCATCTCTCGCCCGATCGGAGAGATATGTGGGTACAGCGTAACCCCCCCCCTTCACCCCCTTCACATGAAAGTCTGAAGGTTATTTTTTTCATTTTGAAATTATGTTGTGTGTTTCTGCGACGTTTGAGTGTGGCCATTTTGGATTTATTTCACTTAATAAATTAGTTAATGAATTAAAGTTGTCCCCGCCACATATTAGCCTATATAGCTTATCTTTTTTGTCCGATAGGATAGTTAAAATAAATATACTCTTTGTAAAGATTTTATAAAATACTGAAAACATGTTTTAAAAGTAGTAAAACTGGATTTATTTTTTCCATTTAGTAAAGACTATAGGCTACTTGTTATAAAAAACGTCCTGCACTAACCATTTCCGTCCTGACGAGCCGTTTATTTAGAAACATAAATAATAATTTGGTGATCACAAATAAAGGGATTATTGCGTTTAATATTAACTTAATATTACTATTATGGGAAATATTTGGAATTGGGATGGACCCCTCCGCTTTCGTAAATTTTTGGTAGGGATGGTCCAAACCTGGCCTTGTTACTGTGACGTGGACCTGGTGTTAGACAAAATCATGAATTACAATATTTTCCAATGATAAAGTTGAGTGGGCCATATTCGACACCAGCATCCAATGGGCATCCCAAGATTATGTGAGCTCTCTAACCACTCGGTCCAGTATTCAGCGTTGAAGTGAGAATGGGAATATTTCTAGTGTGTTTAGTCGTTGTAATATGTAGTTTTTGTTAATAAACTACGTCTTTATCTATTTACATCAATTTTAAAATGTGATTTTGCTTGAAGGGTTTGGTGTGGGGAAAAACTAGGCCTATGATAGGGAGAGGTGGCAATCGTTCCAGAGGGGTTATTAGACTATTAGTTTCAAGGGGAATAAGAGTTGGAGGACAAATGATTCCAAAAAGCTTTTACAAGTCTGAAGAAAAAATAGCATTGAACGGGCTTAAAGTTTTTCTTGTTTTGTAGGCAACGACGCGTCAGCATTCAAACAAAAGTACACAAACATCTTGTTTTGTATCTTTTTTAGTTTCCTTTTTTAACATCTTAGGTGTTTGATTTCCTTCCTAATGCCATCCTAACTAAACTTATCGTTGCATAAGCTGATAACATTAATCAGCTTATTGTTAATCTATTTTATGATTATAGTGTTACCACCGATCCTCATTTAGATTATAGAAGCAAACTATTGATGATAGACAATCCAAGAATCAACTGAAACTCGTTCGATTCCTGTTTATGGCAGCCAGTTCCAGTGTTTACAACCCAGTTTGGACCCAGTGTGTGCATAAACAGCGAACGATGTACGTGTTTCCGCATCACCGCACTACGTGCTGTTGTAGCATGCGTCCTACTTGGTGTTTACAATGTGCGTGTGTGTGCGTGTGTGTGTGTGTGTGTGCGTGTGTGTGTGCGTGGGTGCGTAGGTGGGCAGATCCGTTAGGTGTTTGGTTCGATAGTGCTGGTAGGTAATGAATGTTTTTACACAGTGTTGTGCAATGTTGCTAGAAATAATTTTGTTTGTGTTTTAGTGCTTATTTCTTGCATTGCAGCATCAACGATGCTCTGTTTTATTCTTTTTCTTCACTCGCATTATTGATGGCCGCGTGCCGAATTGAATTCCGTAGAGAGTTTGTCGGACAGCATTAAAAATGGGGTGTCTTTAGCAATCATATAACTTAAAGAATGTACACTTTGTCTTCTTTGTCTGTAAAAAGTTTATAACTAACATTTTGACTTATTTTGGTGGTCATAGGAAACGCGCGAGACACTAATTTATTGTATTGTAAAATCATAAATTTTTATATAAATTTGGTTTTGTGCAATATTCTATTACAGTAAAAGAAAAGACGCTATCACAACAGCATTCCTCACATATTAAGTGGTTAAAATTTTGTAGGGTATTGCAGTAGTAGGACTACGGTAGTTAATTCTAAATATTCAATATTTAGTTAAACAAATCATATTAACGTTTTAACTTTACGCAATCGCGTTTTCACGTTTTCAACTTACCTATCACGAAAAAATTGCGGTGATCTTAATTTAAGCGGACTCCAATCAAAATTTAGCTCGATATACAATTTTTATTTCGTTTGGACATAATACCCCTTTAAAATAATTTTATTGAAATGGCGACCTAAATAAGTTGGTAGTTTAAGCCAAGTATAAATGAGAGATGAGTGTAGGATGATTGTGGCCCGATCTTGTAGTCTTGTTACTGACTGACTAAGGCCGACATTCTTCTTAGACATTACTGTTAATTAATAGCCTAACAGCCAACGGTATCTGGGGACCTACAGTTTAACCACAATTTCGACCTCATATATACGAATTGGTCAAATTATGAGGATGGTCTTTATGGATGAACTAGTAGGAGATATTGTGGCAAGAGAGGTTTGTCTATTCTTATATTGAACAGAAAAATTGATAATTTTACTCCAACAATTTTTACGTGGGCCTATTATATTCTTCGTTTTATTTAGACAATTATTTTAACCTGTCATATTACTGATCTATGAAGTTTCTTTTTAAACAAAAAAGGCTCAACTTAAAAAGGTAAAAAAAAAATTTTTTAGGAGCTATTTACTTTTTTACCTTTTCTCATAAAAAAATACACTCCCCATCCATGTTTTTCACGAATTTCAAAACAGTAATAGTATTACCTCTTCTTTCTTACCGAATGCGCAATTATTTCCTAAGCAAGATAACTTTTTAATAAATATTTTAAACATATGTATGAAATTTCCCAATTTTTATGTCGACGTTGAATGTTTTCTTCGTAGAACACAACATCATGTTGTTCAATATCACATCAAGTAAGACAACCCATATGGTTTGAGCAGGTAGATTTCAAACAAACTTATCACGTGCACTTAGATTTAATGGGTCTTCAAAGGCCCACCTCATACCACGAACAACAAAGACGTAAGATGTGTTTCTCTCACCAAGATATTTCATGAAAATAAACGATTAGTAATGGGTTCTTTTCAACATTTGTACTAATCGTTTGGATTCTTTAACACGGTAGTTGATTTGGTCTAAACAATTTCCATTGCAATGTTTTAAAATTACAACCATTTTAATATTTTAAAAGTCGTAATCCATGGAACTATACAGCTAGGCCTACACGTTCCTTCCCGGGTACAATTGAGGGTTGTCACTTAACCAATTATGCGGATCATATAATTTTAGATCTGCAACTTTCTCATAAATGTGCGATTGGTGTAATTTTGTTCAAGGCATTAAATGAAATAAACCACGATATTTTCATTTAAACGTTTATTGAAAGTGTATTGATGACGTTAGTAGTGGAGAAACGCGGGAGCTGGCTCAGTTCAAGGTCACCTGAGCGATGACGTCATCGAGGTCAATGACCCCACAGATGACGTCATCGATGACGTCATCGATGACGTCATCACCAATTACGTCATTCTGTGACGTCACACCCATGACGTTGCAGAAATGACGTGGCGATGACGTCATCACCCCTTACGTCACCATTATGACGTCATCGATGTCACAAAGGTCAAGGTCACGCTGAAACCTAAAATTTTTAGGCACTTTTGCTGTTTCTCGCACTACGCTCCGAGTTTTAGTCAGGTTTCAATGACCTTGACGACTTGGAGCGAAATTAGACGAGAAACAGCAAAAGTGCCAAGGAAACTCAAAGTTTGCAACGTGACTCTGCCTAAACCGTCATGTGACACCGCTCGAGTGACCTTGAACCGATACAACTCCCGCGTTTCATCATTACTGTAACCGCGATGCGCACCCTACGACAGACACCGAGCGACTGACTGTCCAGCCCCGCGCACTCTAGGTATATTGGCTCGAGAGACTAAGACTCTAAACCGTCAGGAATGGGAGTAACTAACTGAACTTTGCAAGGAAAAGTCATTTCTTCCAATATTCTAAACAAATCTTCATCAGTAAAACTTACATTAGTCTGTTTGGTATAAAACTTAGGGTGTCCGCGCAACAGCTTACGCCACTTAGCTAAAGTCGAAACCCGCTTGACCTTGAGCGGTGGACACTGAGCAGCCAATAAAGACTTAACACGGCTAAGTTTCTTACCCAAAGTGTCTCGCGACATGGCTTCCCCTCACAAAAGTCCGCACAATACTGAGAGACTGTTGGTAGCGCATGAGCCAGGGCAAAAGTGGAGGGGGTAATAGCAGGAGTGGAGGAAGGTCACAGTGGTGGGGGAAGGTGAGGTTGTACACTGGAGTATCGCATCACTTCACCATGAGCTGTCCTACAGTCAACACACTGTACTCTCAGCCCGAGTTGGCACTAGAAGAAACCTTACTGTACAGCTTAGGCTGTGAGGGGCGAGGAAGTAAAGTCAAAGTGGAAGAACTCCAAGATAAAGAGTTGTGTAAAATAAACTAATTGTATCCCTGCAATCTCCAATAACCTAAAAGAAATCTGCAATAACTCTAAAGAAATACCGATATATAAAAAGAAATCTCATCCTTTGGCAAAATGAATTGGAAAAGATCACAGTAAAATTAATCTAACTTAAAATCTGGACTGAACACTCATGGCGATACTACGTGGTGTGAAAACGCCACCCTAAACATTACAAGTTAGGTTAGTGAGCACCTCTGGTACGATAACCGGCGTGCTAGAGTTAAAGTGTGATGACCTTGAGTCAAAACACTGAAATACTACAAGTCGATATTGTCCCAGAGTTAAAGTGTAGTGACCTATATTCAAGACTTGTAAAAATACTTACATATAGAGAGTTAGAAAACAGCGAGGTGCACCGCATGGAAGCTGGAGACATACTGGCGGAGCGGTGTTGTGCAGCCTAGGGACTCGGTTGTGGAGGGGGTATAGCCAACACTTAGAGTAGAAGTGTAGTGGGTGACCTTGACCCACTTGACCCCCCCCCCCGACAAAAAGTTTAGCGAGCCCCCCCCCCGAGAACTTTTTTTCGAAAAAATTTTTGACCTTGACCAAAAAGTTTTTTGCTCCGGACGAGAAGTGCCCCCCCCTCCCCCACCCCCTCCCCCACCCCCCCCCGAGAACTTTTTTTCGAAAAAATTTTTGACCTTGACCAAAAAGTTTTTTGCTCCGGACGAGAAGTACCCCCCCCGAGAACTTTTTTTCGAAAAAATTTTTGACCTTGACCAAAAAGTTTTTTGCTCCGGACGAGAAGTGCCCCCCCCTCCCCCACCCCCTCCCCCCCCTCCCCCACCCCCTCCCCCACCCCCTCCCCCCCCCTCCCCGAGAACTTTTTTTCGAAAAAATTTTTGACCTTGACCAAAAAGTTTTTTGCTCCGGACGAGAAGTGCCCCCCCCCGAGAACTTTTTTTTCGGAAAAATTTTTGACCTTGACCAAAAAGTTTTTTGCTCCGGACGAGAAGTGCCCCCCCCCCGAGAACTTTTTTTTTCGGAAAAATTTTTGACCTTGACCAAAAAGTTTTTTGCTCCAGACGAGAAGTGCCCCCCCCCGACAAAAAGTGCGAGCCCCCCCCCACCCCCACCCCCACCCCCTCCCCCTCCCCCACCCCCTCCCCCTCCCCCACCCCTGATATCCTGGGCGTGGCAGCCCCGGTGGGGATATAAGGGGGCCCAGCCAGAGCCGGCTCGCAGTCCGCTCCCGCGCGTTGAACGTGAACGATCGGGACGGACCGCCATAGGCATCACTAAACATTGAATGGCGCCTTCAGTGTTTAGCGAAGTCTACTCTAACTTTAAGACTTGTATTAGTTGTAAGATATTGCGCTTGCGTTTGGGTATTGAGAATTGTCTTATATGAGAGTGTTTTACTTGTACCCTATGTCTCCTGTGTGTCTTTTATCCTTTGTGTCTTGTTTGTTATATGCGTTTAATGTGTATGTGCTTGTTCCAGCATTGACTACGTTGAGCCTAATTGTGTGTTGTAAGTGTGTTATATGTTTCTAAAGTGTATACGCTTGTTTTAGCAATCCCCCCTTGAGCTTTTTCAATGCTCAAAGTAAATTGTAACGTCAGGGAACGGGAGTAGGCCCCCGTGTAAAGCCATTTTTAATAATTGGTAGGCTCCTGCCAGGCATGCAAAAGGTTGCGGATGGCATTTGGGAGCATGTCCGTTTGTACGCTGGCAAGCAAAAGGTTGTGGCGGCCTCTGCACTCGGACCGAGGACGTAAGCCACTAGGGTGTCCTCAGTATGTTTCCCTTCTGGAAACTCAAAATTATGTAAATGAATCTTTGTTAGCTATTTGTGTTTTTAGTCCCCAAGGCCCCCGAACATTCGTGGTTCGCCATGGATGTACGGGGGCCGAAATTTTTTAATGTCCGTGTGGCCTTGACCTACAAAGACTTGTAAAAATTCAATGCATTGCTAAATTAAAAATATTAAAGATAGGTTACGGGAGTAGGCCCCCGTGTAAAGCCTATTTTAATTATCGGTAGGCTCCTGCCAGGCATGCAAAAGGTTGCGGATGGCATCTGGGAGCATGTCCGTTTGTACGCTGGCATGCAAAAGGTTGCGGCGGCCTCTGCACTCGGACGAGGACGTAAGCCACTAGGGTGTCCTCAGTTTGTTTCCTTCTGGAAACTAAAAATTACGTAAATGAATCTTTGTTAGCTACTGAAAGACAATGCAGTAAATGTTTACAAGTCTTGCGTGGCGAAGGGTACACGACATTGGATGTTGCCTTGTTGTCATAGTTGGGTCTCTTCGGAGGCTACAGCGATGACAACCCAAGTGCCCCAGGTGGGGCTTAATTTTTTTAAAGTTTTTTCGTGACCTTGACCTAAATACAGTAATGACCCCCCCCCCCCCGAACTTTTTTTTGAGAAAAAAATTTTGACCTTGACCAAAGAGTTTTTTGCTCCGGACGAGAAGTGCTCAAACAAAAAAATTTGTACAAAGTAGTGGATTTAGACCAAAGATCATTGGTTTATCAAACCTGTTGAAGAATAAATTGAAAATGGGTGTTTAAAAGCCAAATCTACTACATGATTGATAAACTGGATGTATATGACGTCACCTTCCCCCACCCTTCAACCTCGGGTATAAAGGGACCCGGTTGAGCGCGCTGCTCATTATTGCGTGGACATTCACCGAGTGCACACTCAAAGCCAAACTGTAAAAAAATGGCTCTTTGCGATATTTGTGGTGAGTTTTTCCAAGATGAAGATATCTTTGTTTTACACCGAGAATTGCATCATGAAGAGAACAGAAAAGAAGAGATTGTTGTAAGTGAAGAAGACTTGGATGCGTTTGATCGGTTATTGGAAAACTACCAGAAGCAGATTGACGACTGTGATAGCTATCTACAGTTACACCGAGAATTGCATCGTGAAGAGGACAGAAAAGAAGAGATTGTAGTAAGTGAAGAAGACTTGGATGCGATTGATCGGTTTTTGGAAAAACCCCAGAAGCAGAAGGAGGACTGGGCTAGCTATTTACAGTTAATGCAAAGAAGAAGACCAAGTGTTATTCAATTTGCCGGAGCTGGACCATCTACAGCTGGAGGATTTATTCAAGAGGAAATGAAAGAAAAAGTGGAAGATTTAAAACAACTGCGTACCCAAGAAGTGGATATGGAAGAAGAGGATACAGAAGAAGTGGAAGATGTAAAACAACTGCGTACCCAAGAAGAGGATATGGAAGAAGAGGATACAGAAGAAGTGGAAGATATAAGACAACTGCGCACCACAGCCTTGCCAGGACCAGTTGTAACTCATTTCAAAATTAATAACGTGCAATTAGAATTGGAAAATTTTCTAACTCAAGCTAAAAAACTAGTTGTAAAAACATTGACGGAAGAATTGACAAGATTGAACTTTATTAAATTTGGATTGGTGTTGGAGGCTATGTTTACTAATAGCGATGGTGAAAACTCACCGAGAGCATTCATTGCTAAAAACCGAACCCTTACAACCACATCTGATATCAGCGAAATTTTAGAAGAATGTTTGAATGAACTGTTAATGAAACTCCAAGAACATGAAGGAAGAGGATCTGGCTGGACGTTATCATCGATTGAAGGTATGGATGTGAGGATTCACAAGCATGGATATGGTATAAGAGGTAGCAGCTTTATCCCTCTACCAAAGGTTATCCGAGATACTAAATCATGTATCAATGTGAAAAATGAGGACAATGAATGTTTCCGGTATGCAATGTTAGCAAAATACGTGGGACATAATGCTATTAGACCTAGCATAGCATACGAAGCTGTTCAACACCGCTATAACTTTCGAGGAATGTCGTATCCTGTGAGTCTTGATCAAATTACTAAATTTGAGAAACAAAATCCAGGTGTTTCTGTTAACGTGTTCGGTTTAGATGATTCAAACAATGTGTATCCACTACGAGTAGGAAAAGTAGAGCAAAGTAACCATACTGATTTATTATTGATAACCAAAGGTGAGATTTCACATTATGTTTATATTAAAAACTTTGAATCTTTGGTTGTACGACAAGTGTCAAAACAAAATCGTAAGATAACAATATGCAAGAGATGCTTTTGTTTTACATGCAAGGAATTCAGACGTGGAGGATCGGAGTGGTTGATGGAGCACCAAAGACTTTGTAATGACAACTATGAAGTGAAGATTAGTCTGCCACCGCCATCTCGAGCGTTCATCCAATTCAACAAAACAGTTCACCAATATCGGATTCCAGTAGCCGTCTACGCAGATTTCGAATCCACGTTAGTACCACAGGAGCTTCCGAATGGTGAGGTGACTAGAAGAACCAAATATCAATTGCATCAACCTAACAGTTTTTGCTTATTGGTGAAATCCACTTTGCCTGAAGAACAGTTACAACACTATGGGTTAACATCCACTCCAATACTCTACCGTGGGGAAAAAGCCGCTAAGTATTTTGTAGACCAGTTGTATGATATTGCTGAAAAGGTGCAACGCTTATTCGGTAATGTTTTACCCATGGAACCTTTGAACCAAAATCAACAAGAAGAATACAATTCAGCATCAAGATGTTATTTATGCAAAAAGAGTTTCAGTGAAGAAAATCCAAAAGTGAGAGATCACGATCACCTGACAGGGTTATACAGAGGAGCTGCTTGTAATTCATGCAATATAAATTACAAACTACCAAACTTTATCCCTGTCGTGTTACACAATCTTAGCGGCTATGACTCCCACTTCATTATCCCAGAGTTAGGACGGGATGATGGAAAAATTGAAGTATTAGCTGAAACATTGGAGAAGTACATCAGTTTCTCAAAAACAGTAGGTAAAATTAAACTTCGCTTCGTAGACTCTTATAGATTTATGTCATCTAGTTTGAGCAAATTGTCTGAAAACCTAAGAAGAGAAGACTTAAAAGAAACCAGCAAAATTGTACCTGAAGATAAATTGGACTTAGTAATGCGTAAAGGAGTGTTCCCCTATGATTACATAACTTCTGCAGAAAAATTTGAAGAAACCAGTCTGCCACCGATTGAAGCCTTCAATAGCAAGTTAAATGAAAGTGCAATCACTGTTGAAGACTACAATCATGCTTGTAATGTTTGGAACCAACTAAACATTCAAACCTTAGGGGAATATTCTGACTTTTACATAAAATTGGACGTAACTCTGCTGTGCGATGTGATGGAAGAATTTCGAAACACCTGCTTCTCCGCCTATGGACTGGACCCTCTGCACTCGTACACATCTCCAGGATTAGCATGGCAAGCTATGCTAAAGTCAACCAACTGTCGATTGGAACTTCTAACAGATATTGATATGGTGCTCATGATAGAATCTGGTGTACGAGGCGGTTTGACACAAGCTGTAACACGTCATGTCAAAGCTAACAACAAGTACATCCCAGGATTCGACGAGGGACAACCATCACTCTACCTTGGCTACTTTGACGCAAACAACCTTTATGGTTGGGCAATGTCAAATCCGCTTCCTTACGCTGACTTCAAATGGATCGACCCGGCCACCATCGGCGACATCTCACAGATCCCAAAAAATGGTCAAAAAGGTTATATTTTGGACTGTGATTTTGAATATCCAGAGCACCTTCATGATCATCACTACGACTTGCCTCTCCTAGCCAAGACTGAAGTTTCACCGACAGGAAGATGGCCAAAATTGATGATGACGTTGGAGAATAAAGATCGGTATGTGGCTCACTACTGGGTAGTTCAACAAGCTCTTAAATTGGGTCTACGTGTAGTGAGAATTCATAGAGCAATTGAATTCACCCAGTCTTGTTGGTTGAAACCATATATTGATTCCAACACTACAAGAAGAGCAGCAGCAACATCAGCATTTGAAAAGGACTTTTATAAATTGATGAACAACGCCATCTTTGGGAAGACCTTAGAAAACAAAAGAAAACACAAGATTGTAAAATTAGTAAGTGATCCTAGGAAATTGGAAAAATTAGTGCAAAAACCAAATTTTGGAACATCCATGATTATAAACGAAGATCTAGTCGCCGTTAGTATGAAGAAAACAACAATAGTGATGGATCGTCCGTTATACATTGGAATGTCAATTTTGGATATAAGTAAAACTCTGATGTATGATTTCCATTACAACAAAATGGTTAAACACTACGGAAGAGACAACATTGGAGTTGCATACATGGATACCGACGCGTTCATCTACTGGTTAAAGACTTTGGACATGTATGAAGATCTAAGGAGTTTCCCATACAAAGACGACTTTGACTTCTCTGACTATCCAAAGAACCATCCAAATTATAATGAAAAGAATAAAAAAGTAATTGGAAAATTTAAAGATGAAGCAAATGGAATGCCTTTGGAGGAAATAGTTGCGCTGATGTCCAAATTATATTCCTTCAAGATGTATATGAAAAATGACATACCGACAGTGAAGAAAGCTAAAGGAGTCAAAACATCATACTTAAAGAAACATGTGACATTTGACCATTACAAGACCTGCTTGTTTGAAGATTCTACAATGTCTGCAACGTTCAACACTATCAGAAGCTTTAAACATGAGATCTACAGTGTCACTGAAGTTAAAAGAGCACTATCAGCTCAAGATGATAAAAGGCATATTATGCCGGATAAAATCCATACTCTTCCTTTCGGCCACTACTCTCTAAACCCTATCAACTAGTAACCTATTCTTCGTCCTTCTACAACTTCGACCTTATTCCTTTCTCCTTCCGTAAAAAAATGGGGAACACGGCAAGTCAAACGCCGTGTTCCCCATTTTTTTACACAAGTTTGGATGACCTTGACCTATATAAATGATGTGAATATTCAAGACAACATTCATTGTGATTATACATATGATACATGAAACATTCAAACCTGCAATATGAAGAACTTGAAGCAAGAAATTGTCAACGAACTTCATAAACCTGCAAGAAGAAAGTTTCCACGAAGAAATACAGTGATAAAAGGAATAAATGATTTATATCAAGCGGATTTAATCGAAATGATTCCTTATAGTAAACAAAATAGAGGATTTAAATACATATTGACTATTATTAATTGTTTTTCAAAAATGGCAGATGCTTTACCACTAAAAGATAAAAGCGGCAAAAGTGTTACAAAAGCAATGGAAACAGCTATACAAAGAGACAAACATACTATAAAACATTTACAAACTGATGATGGAAAAGAATATTTTAATAAGGAATTTGCAAATTTAATGAAAAAACACAACATTAACCATTACTCAACCAATTCAGAGGTAAAAGCATCAATAATTGAAAGATTTAACAGAACTTTAAAAGGTGCGATGTATAAGATGTTTTCCAACAGAGGATCACACGTATGGATTGATGTGTTACCAAAACTTATAAGCGATTACAATAACAAGTTTCATAGAACTATCGGTATGAAACCAAGCCAGGTGACTAATAAAAATGAAAAACTTGTATTAAAACGTATAAAAATGAATACTAAACCAAAAGTTGAAAAACTAAAGCCTAAAAGGTTTAATGTTGGCGATAAAGTGCGAATAAGCAAATACAAAGGTGTATTCAGTAAAAGATATCTTCCGAACTGGACAAATGAGGTATTTACCGTATTTAAGGTGCAACCTACAGTACCAGAAACTTACATTTTAAAAGATAATAAAGGACAATTGCTTGAAGGAGGGTTTTATGGATATGAAATGTTAAAATCAACAGTAGGTGATGTATATTTAGTTGAAAAGGTGTTGCAACGAAAAAAGGATAAGGTTAAAGTACGATGGTTAGGATTTAATAAAACTGAAGATTCTTGGATACCTAAAAAGGATCTAATATAATGATAGAGCATCATTTTGGGTTGAATCATTACAAAGGATGGAGATAATACCGCAAAAAGACAATTTTACTATTAATAATATAGATGAACTCACAGTGGATGGTTCTCAATTCAATACTGGGAAACACGGTGTTTTGTTACCAAACACGGTGCGTTGTCTGGTTACCGGTCCTTCCAATTGTGGAAAAACAAATGTAGTATTCAATTTGATTACAAACCCTAAAGGATTACGTTTTAATAATTTATATGTATTTTCAAAGTCACTACAACAACCAAAATATCAGTTATTGGAACAAATACTCAATAATGTGCCTGAAGTTAAATATTTTAAATTCAACGCGAGCGAGAGTGTCATGCAACCGCAAGAGGCTAAACCATTCTCAGTATTCATATTTGACGACGTATCTTGTGAAAATCAAAATACAATAAGAAATTACTTCGCCATGGGTCGACATAACAACATAGATAGCATTTATATTGGTCAAACTTACAGCGAAATACCGAAACAGCTCATTAGAGACAATGCAAACATGTTAATTGTATTTAAACAGGATGAAACCAACCTAAAACACATATATTATGACCATGTAAGTGCGGATATGCCATTTGAACGATTTAAAGAGTTGTGTGGAAAGGCTTGGGCTGAAAAATATGGGTTTTTAACAATTATGAAGGAACAACCGCTAAACAATGGTCGATACAGGATAGGATTTGATAAATTTATACTAATACACTGATCATGATGTAAAATATTCATTGTTGTACAACACGTCTTGCTACAAACATGGTTAACCAAGAAAAGTTAATAAAGGAAATAAAATCACTTAGTGATTCTATTCGAGATAAAAACAGAGCATTAAAATTAGGTATTAGCGAAAGGGAGAAATTTCTTGAATCTACTTTTAAACCTATTACTGAACCCTTGAAACAATTAAACAAAAAATTTGCTAAACCCGTTTTGGAAGGAGATGCAATTGCACCTATTACAAAGTTTGAAAGAGAAAATGTAAAATCAGAAGATTTTAGTGATGAAGACCTGGAATCCTCTACATATAGTGGTTTTACCGGCGGAGAACCTGAAAGAGAGCTAGAATCACCAGACTATAGTGGTATAAGAGAATTATATGAAGTAAAAGCTAAAAGAGGACATGAAGATGTATCAACTGCTAGTGAAGAGGAAAAAGAAGAAGAAGCAAGGGAAGGTCCGTCAAACATAAGCTTGTTGGGTGAAAACATTCATAACAAAGGACCTTTAGGAAGGAAATACATGATAAAAATGTTAGCTGGAATAAATCCTAATAAAAACTACCATGGTTATGGAGTAAGATTAACAGAAGAAGGTTTAATGGTTGGTAATAGCCCGGTAAACATTGATGAAGATGATAATATTATTGTTGGTAATCAAAGATATAAGGGCACAAGAGGATTATTTGAATTATTATTTGAAAAAAAGCCTTTAGAATTGTTAGTTAAAGAAGAAGACATGGAAGCATATAAACAGATTTTGGAACACACCAATGCATACAGGAGAAAATATTTAGCTGACCAACCAGTTTTTAGATCTAGGTCTTTAAAATATAGAGTATTTGTATCCAAGTTAATACCAACAACGAGAAGACAACCAATGCCGATAATGCCAAGAAAACCTGTAAAACGAAGGTTTGTGTCATCCACTTTGGATATAAGTGCTCCAGAACCAAGAAAAAGAAACAAATCTGTTACAGGTACAGGTTTAATGAAGAAACTATATAACACAAATGTGATTTATTACAATAATATCAATAAATTGGTGGATAGAATGAAACTAATACATGAAGCTAAAGAAGCGGGTCATACTGGATTGGAAAACGAATGGGTGGCTTTAGTGGATGAACTCCGAAACCGTGGGGTAATCTCATAAAAAATGCGTTACTCCCTAGATTACTATTCAGTTGCACCATGAGTGTCGACAAGTTCGGACGTTACTCCTCGAATGGGTTATATTACGCAAATAATTTAAAAAGAGGAGCTGGTTTACCACAAACACCTGATGGGGATTATGATATAACTAATAAAAGGTTAAAAAACATAAAAGATCCCACAGATGAAAACGATGCAATAAATTTAAAAGTATTAAAAGAAAAGATATCACCAACATTAAGACTACAGAAAAACACATATGACGCAGGTAATCATAGAATTGTCAATGTTGGTAAGCCAAATCAAAACGCTGATGCAATAAACAAAGGTTATTTATCATCAGAATTAAAAAATACGTTAAAATTCAATGGAAAAACGTATACTGCTGAAAATAAACGTATATCCAACGTAGATGACCCTAAAGATGCAAAAGACAGCGTAAATAGACGCTATTTACATTCATTAATACCTGAAAAGACAAAAGATGGTTTTTCTTTTTATAAATTTGTTATTAACGATATAGGTTATCCGAAAAATGAAAATGATGCTGTAAATTTAAAATATATAAAATATCATTGTATTACACGTGATGTAGGAGTTATTGACTGTCTAGGTAATTGTTTAGCGAATGTTAAAGATGGTTCGGCACCATCAGATGGTGCAACAGTGGGTCAAATGAAGGAAACTTTAAAGCAAGAAACATCTGGATTTGTAAAACAGGATCAAGTAGTATCACGGTCGGGTGATGTGTTTGTACAAGGAAATGAAAAGTTTATTTTACTTGAACAAAAAAATAATGTTTGGGATTGCAAAGACATGAAATTATCAAATGCGCAATTAGCTACAGATGCTCATGATGTTCCGATTTTATCACAAGTTTTACATACTAATCCAAACAATTATCATAGAAGTTGGTTGGGTACAAATAGAAGAATAATTAACATATTTCCAGGTATCGATGATTACGATTGTGTTGTAGTAAAACAATCTTTAATATTAGACAAACCAGGAGGTAGTACTTTCAATGCGAAAAATAAGAAAATAGGTAATTTGGCACAAGGAACAGATCCAAAGGATGCTGCAACTGTAGGACAAACATTACAATATGATAGTGCAAATCAAGAGTTTATTTATAATACCAAAAGATTTAAATTAATGGATGTAAATGATTATCAAAATATATTAATTGCAGATCCAAATTCATTTAGCGGATTTAGAAAATTGTCTGGTGAGGAATTTATTCATAAAAATCATGTATTTAGAAATGAAGCAGACAGATCATTAATTAGTGCAGATTTAAAATATTTTAAATGTCCCGGGAATGATGCAAATGTAACTGATGAAGACTAAGAATTTGTATAAAAACTGATATGGGTTAGAAATCGGGACTAATATTATAAAAATGGGTTACACTCTAGAATGTTATTCAGTTGCACCATGAGTGTTGACAAGTTCGGACGGTATTCATCAGATGGATTATATTACTTTAATACTTTAAAAAGAGGTGTTGGATTACCACAAACACCTGATGGAGATTATGATATTAGTAATAAACGGTTAAAAAACATTAATGATCCCACAGATGAAAATGATGCAATAAATTTAAAAGTATTAAAAAAAGAGATAGTACCAACACTGAAATTAGATAAAAACACATATAACGCGGGTAATCATAGAATTTCCAACGTTGGTAAGCCAAATCAAAACGCTGATGCAATAAACAGAGGTTATTTATCATCGGAATTAAAGAATACGTTAAAATTTAATGGAAAAACGTATAATGCTGAAAATCGGCGTATATCCAACGTAGCAGACCCTGTAGATGAAAAAGACAGCATAAATAGACGCTATTTACATTCTATAATACCTGAAAAGACAAAAGATGGGTTTTCTTTTTATAAATTTGTTATTAACGATATAGGTTATCCAAAAAATGAAAATGATGCTGTAAATTTAAAATACATCAAAGATCATTGTATTACACGTGATGTAGGAGTTATTGACTGTCTTGGTAATTGTTTAGCGAATGTAAAAGATGGTTTTGCACCATCAGATGGTGCAACGGTGGGTCAAATGAAGGAAACTTTAAAACAAGAAACCTCCGGTTTTGTGAAACAAAACCAAGTAGTAACACGTCAAGGAGATGTATTTGTACAAGGAAATAAAAAGTTTACTTTACTTGAAGAAAACAATTATGTTTGGGACGGTAAAGGAAAGTTATTGACAAATTTAGGTATTGGTGAAAAGCCTGGTGATGCTGTTACTTATGAACAGATAATACAATTAGAGCCAACTGGAAAAAATGGTGGAATTGTGATAACAAACGATTAACAAATGTTGCAGACCCTGATTATGCCAATAACGCTGTAACTGTTAATTTTCTTGTTAAAGTAATAGGTAATTTATTATTTGATATGCATAATTATATTGTAGCAGGACAACATAAACCTATTGACGAAAAAATGAGAAATACATGGATTAAACAAGAAATTCTTTATAAATATTTTTTTAATCATAACACACAAAAGTTTAGATCATCAGATTGGGGTACTTTTGATATTTAACTAAATAACACCATATATTACATCATTTATGTGCAACCTGTCATAGAGGTAACACATGGGTTACGCTTTTCAAATATAAAAGACAATCATGGCGTTTCATTACACCAGTCAATATCGAGACACTATACGGAAAGGAGGCGGTATCACGTCCACAGCGGTTTCTCTGTTAAGTAAAGCTTTAAATCGTATTCCAGTAGGATCTATCGTAAACAGAGCAATAGACGCTTTACCATACGAATTTCACATACCGGGAGGTTATCAGTATTGCGGACCAGGAACTAAATTGAAAAAACGACTGGAAAGAGGTGATCCAGGCATAAATAAGTTAGATCAGGCTTGTAAAGAACACGATATCGCATATTCCACGTTTACCGATTCAAAAAATAGGTCAATCGCTGATAAAAAGCTAGCGAATATAGCTTGGCAACGAGTAAAGTCTAGTGACGCTAGTATTGCGGAAAAAGCAGCAGCTTTAGCGGTAATAGCAGGTATGAAGGCTAAAACAGCGGTAGGAGGTGGAAAAAGGAGGGGTAAGAATAAAAAAGGATCAACCAAGAGAAAACATGGTGGTAATATTAGACTAAAAAGACGTTCTCCGAGGAAAAATAATAAAAAACCGACAATATGGTCAATGGTAAAAAACGAGGCTGGTCTATACCTAAGACCGTATCGTGCATATTAAATAAAAGAAATCAATTGGTTATACCACATAAAGCGTTGACTAATGTTGAATTATTTAAATATATTTCCTGTTTAAAAATACCATTTTTCCGCGGTGTATTTATGAAAGACAGTTTACCAAAGAAAATATGGAAAAATGAGACTGGAATCGTAAATTTGGATAATACTGAAGGGTCCGGCACCCATTGGGTGTGTTATAAGAAACTAAATAGTAATGTATATTATTTTGATAGTTTTGGAAATTTGCCACCACCTAAAGAACTTGAACATTACTTTAAATCTGCTAAAAACATATATTACAACTATAAAAGAGAACAACCTGATAATACTTCAATATGCGGCCATTTATGTTTGGAATTTCTAGCTAAAAGTATCAGTCACTATTGAGATGTCTTCCTATACGGTATCATTAACAGGAAAATCGTCCACTTTACGAAGTATCCTTTTTCCAGCGTTACGCTTGCAAAAAGGAAGATTTTGGGAGGCAGCACTGTTGGATTTTACAACTTACAACTCTATTCCCAATGTTACGGAAGGTAAAAATAACTTATTGCATTATTATAAAGGAAAAGATGCCAGTGGGAAGTTTACAGACTTGGAAGTTTGCACTCTACCCACAGGTTCTTATGAAATTGATCATATTAATGAATTTTTGCAAAATAAAATGGGAAAAGACAATATAACACTAAAAGGTAATAACAATACAATGAAAGCTGAGCTTACTTCAAAATATTATATAGATTTCAGTAAGTCAGACTCAATTGGTGATTTATTAGGATTTCCCAAAGATGGAGCGATTTTAGAACCAAATAAAACACATTCCGGTAAACAAACTGTAACAATATTAAAAGTCAATAGTATAGACATAACTTGTAATATTATACAAGGAGCTTACAGAGATGGAGCAAATACTCATATAATACATACTTTTTACCCCAGTGTACCACCTGGATTTAAAATTGTTGAAAAGCCGCAAAACCTGGTATATCTACCTTTGAACACCACTTTCATTTCAGACATCGTGTTGAACGTATTGGATCAAGACGGTAACTTGATAGATTTCCGAGAAGAGCCTATTACGGTTAGATTACATTTAAAATCAACACTTTAATACAAAATCATGGGTTTAACATTTAAAAGCGAACAACCTACAGGAATCCGCATTAGTAGCTCTTCAGCTGTGGAGGAGTTAACACGCGAGAACATTCGTTTCTTAGAGAGAATTGGATTAAAAGTAACCGATAATGGATATACTGGATATAGCTCAGGGTCCAACATTCGACGAAACCCTATGGGAAAAAGAATATCACACCCACAACCCTTACACTTCATCAAAATTAAACAATAACGATGAAATTCGTATTCCCATACAAAATCAAGACATTTACACACTACCATGTGAAAGTTACTTGTATATTGAAGGAAAAGTTACTAAAAAGGACGGTACTACTACTGGTACAACAGTTCCATTTATAAATAATCCCATGGCTTTCCTGTTTGATGAAATTAGATATGAAATATCAGGTGTAACAGTTGATTCTACTAAAAAAGTAGGTATTGCAACAACTTTAAAGGGATTAACATCTATATCACCTTATGAAACCAATTTAATACAACCTGCAGGATGGGTTTTACCTGCAAAAGACACAATCACTCCAGATACAAATGGAAATTTTGATTTTCATATTCCGTTACGTTTGTTGCTTGGTTTTGCTGAAGATTATAGGAAAATAATATTAAACGTTAAACAAGAATTAGTTTTGTTGAGATCTTCAAACGATAAAGATATTATTAAAGCTCCAGACGGTACAACAGATGCAACTTTAGAATGGAAATTAACATTAGACAAAATTGTATGGAGAGTTCCACATGTAAAATTAGCTGACGAGCATAGAATGCTACTATTAAGAAAGTTAAAGGCTGATCGTGATATTGTAATTCCTTTTAGAAGTTGGGAATTTCATGAACATCCCAGCTTGCCAACTACGGATCGACACACTTGGACAGTTAAAACATCTAATTATGTGGAACGAGCCAGGTATATTATATTTGGTTTACAAACAGGCAGAAGAGACACCATCACCAAACATGCAGGCCAATTTGATCATTGCAACTTGAAAAATATTAAAGTTTATTTAAATTCACAATTTTTTTCATACAATAATTTAAATGTGTCATTCGCTAATAAAAAGTACAGCATATTGTACGATATGTATGCATGATTCCAAAGTTCATATTATGGTAAAACGAATGCACCTTTACTATCACCAGAAAAATACTTAGATGGTTACCCTATAGTTGTAATCGATTGTTCTAAACAAAATGAATCGGTAAAATCATCAAGTGTAGATATAAAAATAGAAATGGAATTCAACGCGCCTATATCGGCTAATACAACTGCATACTGTTTAATTCTACATGATAAAATCGTAACATACACACCTTTAACTGGAATTGTTAAAAATGTATTGTAAAAGACCGGTTTTCCTACATTCCAATGCATTCCGCGAGTATAAAAGCAGAGCGTTCATTTCGCTCCTTATCAGTTTGTTGCCTGTTGTTGTATGGGTAGCATCTTATTCAATATGGCTTCTCCTAGTGGTACACAAGAAAATGTAGTAGATATTGAGAAGGAGATATCCGACTTTTTAGATCTTCAAGGTCAACCGGAGGGAGATGAACACAACGCTTGCGGACAACTCCACGCCAGTAATAATGTTGAGGAAAAAGGTAAAAGAAGAAAGAATGCACACAAGAGGAAAAGGGATATTGAAGATAATATTTCTCCTAACATATTAAGTGAGGTATTCTTGCGAATATTTTACCCAATCTCTTCCAGTTTGGACAAAAGTGTTTTAATCGGTGTTATGAAATCTACAGATTATTCCCCTACTGTAATTTTAACTCATGGACCCAAAATGATTTTGTTTACGGACACTGCTTGGGAATCGTTTATGAAACACTTGCATCTGCTAGAATGCTATTTAAGTAGTAACATGTTTGGAAGAAAGACAAGAGTAGGCCTTTTGGATTCAAATGTGGAAATCGATATTGTTAAACATCGTGGTGATCATCAGTTGCGGTTTAGAGACACAACAAGACATGATAACAAGATTCAACTTAATCGAGAAGAGTTTTTTATTCTAACTTGTGCAACTGAACCAATAACGAGATACTTGAGACAACTGGTGTTTTCAAGTTCAATTATTAAAGATTATCTGGAAGACACTTTGGACAAACAACCGGACGCACCTATATTGTACGGACCTGTAGATACTTCTATATTCAATAGGGTTCCTCATGAAGTACAAATGTGGAGACAATTGGAAAAGTACGCTCAACTACATAAGAAATCAGTAAAACATGAAAAAGAGGAAGAAGAAGGAGGAGAAGAATCAAGTGTTAGTGATGAAAATGAAAACAAGGAAAATCTAAAGATGGAAACCTAAATGACAATTAACTACACAGCAATGGTTAATTTTTAAAACAATATCAAACACTTTGTGGGGTTAGGCCTACCGGGGACGGTGCCCACGTTAAATATACACCAACGCGCCAACAACTGTACGGCCGGGTATAAAAGTCGTACCTACCGTGGTGTGGAAATCAGTTGACCTTTGGACTTCGTCATGAGCAGACGAGTGATCTTCGCAATGGACAAGGAAGAAGAACAAGTAAAGTCCAAACCTGGTATAATTGAGTTCCAAGCGTTTCGGGGTAATGATGATAGATTTATCATAAAAGAACTTGTGTTTTTCGACATCAATACAAGTGTTCCTTATTCGTTTTTATTTAAACCACCATGTTCTTATTCATCTTTAACCAGTAAAGCCGCTACTACCAACAGATGGATTTCAAAACACTTCCATCATATCGATTGGTATGATGGTTTTACAAGTTACACGGACTTGTATCACATTATGCATCACTTTTCAGACAAGTTTACCAATATTTACACAAAGGGGCTGGAAAAGAAAAGATGGATCGAAGGATTTACTCATGTTCCGGTTAATGATGTGGAATTGGATAAAAATTACAAGTATACGATGGAAAATGTTTGTATTTGTACTAAAAGTCCAGAACATGAAAAAGATAGACATTGCGCTTTAAAAAACGCCTATAAACTCGCATCTTACCTTCAAAGTGGGGAAATGGGGAGTGGTGGGGGTAACGGGGGTTATATAAGTGAGGAGCAGACCGGGACCTGGCATGAGTATTACTCGAGATTCCGAGACGACAACATCTCCCAGCAAGAAGACGAAGAAGACGATCTATATCTCGACCATGGCATCTCACCAGTTCCTGCAAACTTTGGTTGAGCAGTTCAATGCTCACTCCAAATCTACCATACTACCCGTCAAGAAGTGTTCCGAACTTAAAGACGAGAAGCACTACATTATCCACGCCATGAAGAAGATGGAGACTACAGTTGGAGAGGCCATCTGCTGCAGTCTTAGCGAGGCACCGTTCACTCCGGGGGATGAGCCCAAGTTCCAAGTCTACCTGCCGAAACGGTTCGTCCATCTCCTCCAGAACGAGGATCTGCGCTCCATCCAACCCGGCTGTCTCTACCTGGTTTCCCACGGTTGTACGGGTAGCAATTCCACCGAGTTGACCATCCACATCGCCGACAAGCAGCAATGTTAGATTTAAGTTTTACTGTTGTAAATATGTTATTGTAACGTTTTATAAATAAATAAACCATAAAAAAGAAAAAAAATACAAAAGACAAAAAAATGCAACATATCAATATGTGAAGTTTGTCACATATTGATATGTTGCATTTTTTTTTAAACTTCGCGGGTGACCTTGACCTTTGACCTTTGCATTTCACAGTTACCCCCACCACCACGCTACAAGTCAAACCTGTTTGAATGCAAACACCCCCACCACTTTTTCATATACCTCCAAGCGCTGTGCCTTGGCTTCATTTCTACTCCAGCAGCCAACCTAGCAACATCAGGATGTCTCTCAACGTAAGCTGTGCCAGCTATGAGGAGGTGACTATCAAGACGCAACAGGAGCTGAACGATTTGTACAAGGAGTTGCAGCTAATGGTGGCAAGAGGCTACCGTATAAATGTGCAAGTCTACGCTTGCAATATACGGAACACCCGGCAGCCAAAGGAAGAGCCTGGACACTCATCGACAGCTTCCTCACCGACGTCCATGAAGACCGAGCCGGACAACTTGGATTACTTCAGCTGACTAGCAGTTGTATTTCTTGTTCTAACCATTGTAGAATATGTTTATTTTTTCATTATATTAAAGAAGTAAAAGAGCAAAAACACCTATCTTGTTACTGACATATTAGCTCAGTAACAAGATAGGTTTTTTAAAACACAATTTGAATGACCTTGAAACTTCCCCCTCCACTGCTTTGCTACCCCCACCACTTCACTATTGGTGTACATGGCACATCACGATTGGAAACCTCATTCCATCTTCAACAGCCAAACCGACAACATCAACAATGGCAAACCTACCAACAGATGAAAGATGTCCTCACGCATGCTGCGACTTCATCCACGAGTTAGAGAAGAGGATGCAAGAGTGGGAGATAAGAAGAAAGCAGATCCACTCAGAAAATATCATGATAGTCAACGGCTATCTTTTATTGTTCGGCCTTATTATGGTTGTACTTTTCATACTATATGGTATAGTCACATGTGTCGGCAAGGTTGCAGAAGAAAACGCCCGCCACCATCAGTTGGAAAGTTTCAATGTTACTTTGTAGGTTTTCCTTTTTTTTAAAACTCCGTTTGGATGACCTTGAAACTTCCCCCACCACTTCACCATGTTCCTGCATGAGTATCACATCACCCGTCATTCCTTGTTCGACAAGCAACCATGGCGGACAACACCATCAGCCAAGCTGACTCCACTACTGATGTTGGAACGAGTACAGGTTGGACACTATCCATCGACAGTGTTCACTATTTGGAAACAATTTGTGAACGGATGAAAGAAATACTGCGGGACAACCCTTGGATCATAATACAAATGAATTTCAACTATGATTGGTCGCAAGTTACATTGCGGTAGGAGGACAACAACGGTCAACACTCACCGCAATACTCACCAATGTCACCGATTTACCTATACAGTGAATCTAATGCGGATGAAGATGTAGGAGACAACGACAAGGCTGATGGGGAGTGACCTTCTTTCCTTTTTTTAAAACTCAATTTGGATGACCTTGAACTTTCCTCTCCACTCCTTCCTTTTTTAAAACATAATTTTAAATGACCTTGAAATTTCCCCCTCTACTTTTCGATAATGTTACAACTGACTGCAGCTCACCTCATTCCTTGCTTAGCTGCCATGGCGGAAGGAACTCTTTCTCAAGTTGACTCCACTACGGACGAAGCATTTCCCTTGCGGTGGACTGTTCATTTACAGGATGCGACAGAAGTGGAAGTCTTGTATCAAAAATTACTCAATGTATTCAACGGGAACCCTGGACCTCTTGAATGTAGAATGGATTTGAATTTTGATGCAACCAGGGTCGGCACAGAACCTTCAACTTCAAGCCAGCCTCAGCAACGAGATTCTACACATTTATACACTCCAATATCACCGGAAGATGTAACTGTCTGCGAGGCTGACTCAACTACACGTTATGTTCAGCCAAAGCCTTGGGTGTTGATTATTAACAATGTGTACAAAGTGGAATTGGTATGTAATAGATTAAAGGAGTTGATGGTACAAGATCCCGGCCTGCGCTTTCAAATAGATATACATTTCATCTGGAGAGCACCTGCGCGGGGCTCTTCGTCTGACAGCTCTCCAAGTACGACGGACGAGGAGGACGACTAGTCATCTTTTTTAAAAACTCTGTTTGAATGACCTTGACCTTTCCCCCTCCACTGAGTTTATTTAAGGTGCACTCTCACTGACTACAGCATCATTTCATTGCGCACCTTCACCGCAGCAACATGGAAAGTCAACTCAACTACTGTTGCGAACAGAAATGTTTTTCATGGCCGAATGACATTGATGTGGTGGATGGCCTGGCTTGTAGAACATGTGAAGCTTTTGGTCAGTGCATGTGTAAGTGCAAGTCTTGGAAGAAGCCGAAACCGAAGTTGAAGACATTCCATGTGTACCAAATGAGAGGGCATAAGTACACTTGTTGCCCTGAACGTTGCATTGAATTTAAACTAAAACAGCTAACTGGCTGCAAATTGTGCAACAATCATTTTGCAGGTTTTTGCAAACATTATTTAGGAGCGTGTCAATACAGATCAACTTGGCATACCGAAGCACTCACTATCAATGAAATCGCTATAGACTCACAAGAGTAGTCTTTCTACTCTTTGACTTTTTTAAAACTCCGTTTGAATGACCTTGAAATTTCCCCCACCACTTCCCCATATATCTAGAGTACGCAGGGCCTGGAGGTCAGTCGCTCGGCAGCTGTCGTAGGGTGCACATCCGTGTTGTGCAGTCTGCTGTGCAGTTTTAATTTTAACCAGTTCAAGGTCACCACACTTGAACTCTGGCGAAAACGTCAAGCTGTTAAACACAATCCTAAGCCCCAGGTTTACAGTCAACCTCAAGGTCATCACACTTTAACATGTAAATTTAAGGTAGCACCGAAACGGTGCTACCTGGCTTGACATTTTCGAGTTTCCCGAGGTCTTCGCAGTTCCCCCCACCACTTCCCATATACCTAGAGTGCGCGGGGCCGGACAGTCAGTCGCTCGGTGTCTGTCGTAGGGTGCACATCGCGGTTGCAGTAATGGTTAAAGTAAGGCTTTTGGAACAGTTCAAGGTCACCCGAGCGGTGTCACATGACGGTTTAGGCAGAGTCACGTTGCAAACTTCAAGTTTCCTCAGCACTTTTGCTGTTTCTCATCGCAAATTCGCTCCAAGTTGTCAAGGTCATGGTAACTGTGACTAAAACTCGGAGCGTAGTGCGAGAAACAGCAAAAGTGCCAAAAAATTTTAGGTTTCAGCGTGACCTTGACCTTTGTGACATCGATGACGTCATCTTGGTGACGTAAGGAGTGATGACGTCATCAGCACGTCATTTCTGTGACGTCATGGGTGTGACGTCAAGGAAGTGACGTCATTGGTGATGACGTCATCGATGATGCAATCGATGACGTCATCGATGGGGTCATTGACCTCGATGACGTCATCGATGACGTCATCGCTCAGGTGACCTTGAACTGTTTTAAAAGCCTTACTTTTACACTACTAATATTTCAAACTGAGAAATAAAAAAAAAATCTTCAACAGATATTTTTCTAACCATACCTGAAATACACATTTTTACTTTTAGATTTTGATTAAATAAATCATCCTAGAAAATTAGAAACATTAAATTTTGGATTATTTTGACACCTGACTTTCTTATATCATCATTAAACATAAAATATTGAGTATGTTTTCAAAATCTAGAATGTTCAAGATAATTATTAAGTGTTAGTGTATTAC
>JAQYXR010001510.1:0-31140 GCA_030545055.2 Neoaliturus tenellus | reverse complement strand
TGTATGGACAATCGGGACTAACAAATTTACCAACACCCAGCGTAAAAATGACTATCTTTTAAGAAATCAATTTTACAATTAATAGCTAGATTGCTTTAATACACTCTGAAACGCGAAAAGCCAAGACCTTAGGTTGAAATAACGAAAACTTAAATTTTACCTATAGTCACTCCTGACATAGAAATATTCTATCAGTCAACTCGCAAATTTTAGTAAAAAATGTTAAAGTTTTTCAAATTTTTAATATAAGCTTAAACACTCTAAAATACGCTGAAACATGTAAATCCGAAATCCCAGACTGAAATATTGAATAATAAAAAAGTTTGGTTTTGTATGGCCAACCAGGACTTTAACAAATTTACTAACACCCAGCGTAAAAATGACTATCTTTTAAGAAATCAATTTTTCAATTAATAGCTAGATCGCTTTAATACACTCTGAAACGCGAAAAGCCAAGACCTTAGGTTAAAATAACGAAAACTTAAATTTTACCTATAGTCACTCCTGACATAGAAATATTCTATCAGTCAACTCGCAAATTTTAGTAAAAAATGTTAAAGTTTTTCAAATTTTTAAGATAAGCTTAAACACTCTAAAATACGCTGAAACATGTAAATCCGAAATCCCAGACTGAAATATTGAATAATAAAAAAGTTTGGTTTTGTATGGCCAACCAGGACTCTAACAAATTTACTAACACCCAGCGTAAAAATGACTATCTTTTAAGAAATCAATTTTACAATTAATAGCTAGATTGCTTTAATACACTCTGAAACGCGAAAAGCCAAGACCTTAGGTTGAAATAATGAAAACTTAAATTTTACCTATAGTCACTCCTGACAGAAATATTCTATCAGTCAACTCGCAAATTTTAGTAAAAAATGTTAAAAGTTTTTCAAATTTTTAAGATAAGCTTAAACACTCTAAAATACGCTGAAACATGTAAATCCGAAATCCCAGACTGAAATATTGAATAATAAAAAAGTTTGGTTTTGTATGGCCAACCAGGACTCTAACAAATTTACTAACACCCAGCGTAAAAATGACTATCTTTTAAGAAATCAATTTTTCAATTAATAGCTAGATCGCTTTAATACACTCTGAAACGCGAAAAGCCAAGACCTTAGGTTGAAATAACGAAAACTTAAATTTTACCTATAGTCACTCCTGACAGAAATATTCTATCAGTCAACTCGAAAATTTTAGTAAAAAAATGTTAAAGTTTTTCAAATTTTTAAGATAAGCTTAAACACTCTAAAATACGCTGAAACATGTAAATCCGAAGTCCCAGACTGAAATATTGAATAATAAAAAAGTTTGGTTTTGTATGGACAATCGGGACTAACAAATTTACCAACACCCAGCGTAAAAATGACTATCTTTTAAGAATCAATTTTACAATTAATAGCTAGATTGCTTTAATACACTCTGAAACGCGAAAAGCCAAGACCTTAGGTTGAAATAACGAAAACTTAAATTTTACCTATAGTCACTCCTGACATAGAAATATTCTATCAGTCAACTCGCAAATTTTAGTAAAAAATGTTAAAGTTTTTCAAATTTTTAATATAAGCTTAAACACTCTAAAATACGCTGAAACATGTAAATCCGAAATCCCAGACTGAAATATTGAATAATAAAAAAGTTTGGTTTTGTATGGCCAACCAGGACTTTAACAAATTTACTAACACCCAGCGTAAAAATGACTATCTTTTAAGAAATCAATTTTTCAATTAATAGCTAGATCGCTTTAATACACTCTGAAACGCGAAAAGCCAAGACCTTAGGTTAAAATAACGAAAACTTAAATTTTACCTATAGTCACTCCTGACATAGAAATATTCTATCAGTCAACTCGCAAATTTTAGTAAAAAATGTTAAAGTTTTTCAAATTTTTAAGATAAGCCTAAACACTCTAAAATACGCTGAAACATGTAAATCCAAAATCCCAGACTGAAATATTGAATAATAAAAAAGTTTGGTTTTGTATGGGCAATCAGGACTCTAACAAATTTACCAACACCCAGCGTAAAAATGACTATCTTTTAAGAAATCAATTTTTCAATTAATAGCTAGATCGCTTTAATACACTCTGAAACGCGAAAAGCCAAGACCTTAGGTTGAAATAACGAAAACTTAAATTTTACCTATAGTCACTCCTGACAGAAATATTCTATCAGTCAACTCGCAAATTTTAGTAAAAAATGTTAAAAGTTTTTCAAATTTTTAAGATAAGCTTAAACACTCTAAAATACGCTGAAACATGTAAATCCGAAGTCCCAGACTGAAATATTGAATAATAAAAAAGTTTGGTTTTGTATGGACAATCGGGACTCTAACAAATTTACCAACACCCAGCGTAAAAATGACTATCTTTTAAGAAATCAATTTTACAATTAATAGCTAGATCGCTTTAATACACTCTGAAACGCGAAAAGCCAAGACCTTAGGTTAAAATAACGAAAACTTAAATTTTACCTATAGTCACTCCTGACATAGAAATATTCTATCAGTCAACTCGCAAATTTTAGTATAAAATGTTAAAGTTTTTCAAATTTTTAAGATAAGCTTAAACACTCTAAAATACGCTGAAACATGTAAATCCGAAATCCCAGACTGAAATATTGAATAATAAAAAAGTTTGGTTTTGTATGGCCAACCAGGACTCTAACAAATTTACTAACACCCAGCGTAAAAATGACTATCTTTTAAGAAATCAATTTTTCAATTAATAGCTAGATCGCTTTAATACACTCTGAAACGCGAAAAGCCAAGACCTTAGGTTGAAATAACAAAAACTTAAATTTTACCTATAGTCACTCCTGACAGAAATATTCTATCAGTCAACTCGCAAATTTTAGTAAAAAATGTTAAAGTTTTTCAAATTTTTAAGATAAGCTTAAACACTCTAAAATACGCTGAAACATGTAAATCCGAAGTCCCAGACTGAAATATTGAATAATAAAAAAGTTTGGTTTTGTATGGACAATCGGGACTAACAAATTTACCAACACCCAGCGTAAAAATGACTATCTTTTAAGAAATCAATTTTACAATTAATAGCTAGATTGCTTTAATACACTCTGAAACGCGAAAAGCCAAGACCTTAGGTTGAAATAACGAAAACTTAAATTTTACCTATAGTCACTCCTGACATAGAAATATTCTATCAGTCAACTCGCAAATTTTAGTATAAAATGTTAAAGTTTTTCAAATTTTTAAGATAAGCTTAAACACTCTAAAATACGCTGAAACATGTAAATCCGAAATCCCAGACTGAAATATTGAATAATAAAAAAGTTTGGTTTTGTATGGCCAACCGGGACTCTAACAAATTTACTAACACCCAGCGTAAAAATGACTATCTTTTAAGAAATCAATTTTTCAATTAATAGCTAGATCGCTTTAATACACTCTGAAACGCGAAAAGCCAAGACCTTAGGTTGAAATAACGAAAACTTAAATTTTACCTATAGTCACTCCTGACAGAAATATTCTATCAGTCAACTCGCAAATTTTAGTAAAAAATGTTAAAAGTTTTTCAAATTTTTAAGATAAGCTTAAACACTCTAAAATACGCTGAAACATGTAAATTCGAAGTCCCAGACTGAAATATTGAATAATAAAAAAGTTTGGTTTTGTATGGACAATCGGGACTCTAACAAATTTACCAACACCCAGCGTAAAAATGACTATCTTTTAAGAAATCAATTTTACAATTAATAGCTAGATCGCTTTAATACACTCTGAAACGCGAAAAGCCAAGACCTTAGGTTGAAATAACGAAAACTTAAATTTTACCTATAGTCACTCCTGACAGAAATATTCTATCAGTCAACTCGCAAATTTTAGTAAAAAATGTTAAAGTTTTTCAAATTTTTAAGATAAGCCAAAACACTCCAAAATACGCTGAAACATGTAAATCCGAAATCCCAGACTGAAATATTGAATAATAAAAAAGTTTGGTTTTGTATGGGCAATCAGGGCTCTAACAAATTTACCAACACCCAGCGTAAAAATGACTATCTTTTAAGAAATCAATTTTTCAATTAATAGCTAGATCGCTTTAATACACTCTGTAACGCGAAAAGCCAAGACCTTAGGTAGAAATAACGAAAACTTAAATTTTACCTATAGTCACTCCTGACAGAAATATTCTATCAGTCAACTCGCAAATTTTAGTAAAAAATGTTAAAGTTTTTCAAATTTTTAAGATAAGCCTAAACACTCTAAAATACGCTGAAACATGTAAATCCGAAATCCCAGACTGAAATATTGAATAATAAAAAAGTTTGGTTTTGTATGGGCAATCAGGACTCTAACAAATTTACTAACACCCAGCGTAAAAATGACTATCTTTTAAGAAATCAATTTTACAATTAACAGCTAGATTGCTTTAATACACTCTGAAACGCGAAAAGCCAAGACCTTAGGTTGAAATAACGAAAACTTAAATTTTACCTATAGTCACTCCTGACATAGAAATATTCTATCAGTCAACTCGCAAATTTTAGTATAAAATGTTAAAGTTTTTCAAATTTTTAAGATAAGCTTAAACACTCTAAAATACGCTGAAACATATAAATCCGAAATCCCAGACTGAAATATTGAATAATAAAAAAGTTTGGTTTTGTATGGCCAACCGGGACTAACAAATTTACCAACACCCAGCGTAAAAATGACTATCTTTTAAGAAATAAATTTTACAATTAATAGCTAGATTGCTTTAATACACTCTGAAACGCGAAAAGCCAAGACCTTAGGTTGAAATAACGAAAACTTAAATTTTACCTATAGTCACTCCTGACATAGAAATATTCTATCAGTCAACTCGCAAATTTTAGTAAAAAATGTTAAAAGTTTTTCAAATTTTAAGATAAGCTTAAACACTCTAAAATACGCTGAAACATATAAATCCGAAATCCCAGACTGATATATTGAATAATAAAAAAGTTTGGTTTTGTATGGGTAATCGGGACTCTAACAAATTTACCAACACCCAGCGTAAAAATGACTATCTTTTAAGAAATCAATTTTACAATTAATAGCTAAATCGCTTTAATACACTCTGAAACGCGAAAAGCCAAGACCTTAGGTTGAAATAATGAAAAACTAAATGTTACATATAGTCACAATTGTTAAAGTCCCCAAGGTCATCGCAATTCCCCCCACCACTTTCCTTATACCTAGGTTACCCGGAGCCGTACGATCAGTCGCTCTGCGACGGTCGTGGGGTGCACACTGGTGTCGGCACTCTGCTCTACGGTGTTAAGTTAAAGTTTAGGATTTATCATGTACAACAATAAAAACTTAGCAAATTATAACATTTTAGCCAGTTCAATTTACCACACTTACACTTTTTTGGCAAAAACATAAAACTGTTGTACCATGAGTAAATTTTTCTAAGTGTTGGTTCAAACCTGGGGGTACTTCTGTTGAGATGAAAACTTTAACTCTAATCGTACGAAGAGTAAATATTTCTAAGTGTTTGCTCAAACCTTTAGGTAGCTCAACAAGCGGGGACGGGCTGCGAGCCGGCTGTGGCCGGGCCGCCTTATATCCCCACCGGGGTGGTCACGCCCAGGATATCAGGGGTGTGGGAAGGGGTGGGGGTGGGGGTGGGGGAGGGGGTGGGGGAGGGGGTGGGGGGGGGTCACTTCTCGTCCGGAGCAAAAAACTTTTTGGTCAAGGTCAAAAATTTTTTCGAAAAAAAGTTCGTGGTGGGGGGGGGGTCACTTCTCGTCCGGAACAAAAAACTTTTTGGTCAAGGTCAAAAAAATTTTCGAAAAAAATTTCGGGGGGGGGGTCACTTTTTGTCCGGAGCAAAAAACTTTTTGGTCAAGGTCAAAAATTTTTTTCGAAAAAAAAAAAGTTCGGGGGGGGGGAAGGGGGCTCGCCAAACTTTTCGCCGGGGGGGGGGAGGGTTCAAGTTGGTCAAGGTCACCCACAACACTTCTACTCTAAGTGTTGGCTATACCCCCACCACAACTGAGTCCCTAGGCTGCACAACACCGCTCCGCCAGTATGTCTCCGGCTTCCATGCGGTGCGTCTCGCTGTTCTCCAACTCTCTATATGTAAGTATTTTTACAAGTTTTGAATCTAGGTCACTTCACTTTAACTCTGGGACAATATCGACTTGTGGTATTTCAGTGTTTTCACTCAAGGTCACCACACTTTAACTCTGCTGTTCTCCAACTCTCTATATGTAAGTATTTTTACAAGTTTTGAATCTAGGTCACTTCACTTTAACTCTGGGACAATATCGACTTGTGGTATTTCAGTGTTTTTACTTGTAGTACTTCAGTATTTTAGCTCAAGGTCATCACACTTTAACTCTGAGACTGCATCAACTTGTATTATTTATGTGTTTTGACTCAAGGTTACCACACTTTAACTTTGGGGTGGTATCAACCTGTAGTATTTCTATGTTTTGACTCAAGGTCATCACACTTTAACTCTGGGGCAATATCGACTTGTAGTACTTCAGTATTTTAACTCAAGGTCACCAAACTTTAACTCTGAGACTGCAGCAACTTGTAGTATTTCTATGGTTTGACTCAAGGTCATCACACTTTAACTCTGGGGCAATATCGACTTGTAGTACTTCAGTATTTTAGCTCAAGGTCACCACACTTTAACTCTGAGACTGCATCAACTTGTGTTATTTCTGTGTTTTGACTCAAGGTCACCACACTTTAACTCTGGGACGGTATCAACTTGTAGTATTTCTATGTTTTAACTCAAGGTCATCACACTTTAACATGTAACTTTAAGGTAGCACCGAAACGGTGCTACCCAGCTTGACATTTTCAAGTTTCCCAAGGTCATCGCAATTTCCCCCACCACTTCCCATATACCTAGAGTGCGCGGGGCCGGACAGTCAGTCGCTCGGTGTCTGTCGTAGGGTGCGCATCGCGGTTGCAGTAATGGTCGAATGGGGGTTTCTGGGCCAGTTCAAGGTCACCCGAGCGGTGTCACATGACGGTTTAAGCAGAGTCACGTTGCAAACTTCAAGTTTCCTCGGCACTTTTGCTGTTTCTCATCGCAAATTCGCTCCAAGTCGTCAAGGTCATGGTAACTGTGACTGAAACTCGGAGCGTAGTGCAAGAAACAGCAAAAGTGCCGAAAAATTTTAGGTTTCAGCGTGACCTTGACCTTTTGTGACATCGATGACGTCATCTTGGTGACGTAAGGGGTGATGACGTCATCGGCACGTCATTTCTGTGACGTCATGGGTGTGACGTCATGAAAGTGACGTCATTGGTGATGACGTCATCGATGATGCAATCGATGACGTCATCGATGAGGTCATTGACCTCGATGACGTCATCGATGACGTCATCGCTCGGGTGACCTTGAACTGGCCCAGAAGCCCCCATTCCCCACTACTCTGGTACGCATAAAAATACCATGATTCGACAATGCTGAATCTAAGCTGAATAAATATAATTAATTATGACTATTTGTACTATTCTTACTTATAATAAAACCCTGAGTAAACTTTTTTTATTTGCACGTTTTTAGGATTTACAGCACAATACATTTTCAGAAGCAAATGTTATTATTGATGTTATAAAATTCGAGTATCTTACATTGGCAATGATCATGCGACAATGTCTAAGTAATACAGTAGACAGCTGACTCACTTAGATGAAGCATTTAAAGCTAGTCCAGATATTGTAGTTGCAGGTATGACCAAGATCATGACTGCAAACCGTCGCCACTAGCTTGAAACCGTAGAGCTGTGTCTAAATTTATTGGAGAGTCTAAAGTTTTGGACATCGGAGTATCTTCTAGCGAACTTCATAAGCTCTTGAAACTACTCTACACTCAATCGTAAATGTCTTTTAAAATCAAGAGGATCATTTGTTGAGAGTTTTCGGTAAAAGGTAAATAGCCCCCTTATGCAGTTGCATAAGTTCGTCTCTCCGTCCGACGCATTTTTTCACACACAGTCTGCAAAACTGATTGATGTTCTTCACTTAGAAGGGCAACACACTCACCAATCGCTTCATTAAATGATAAACAAATTTCTTCATCATTATCAGACATGCTGAATACATGTTAATTCAACCCTTGATACCATTCACTCAATACTAGACTTGCTGCAAGAACCTTACTTGCCACTTGCCGGTAGTACTTACTCTGTTTAAAGAAAACAGTCGGCAAGTGACTTAATGGAAAGTACTTGCAGCCAGCAACCTTCTGCTTCTATTTTCCCTGTCTTTAAGCAGATTTTGATTTAAGATAATATTTTTCTCTAGATTGGTCATTGATGAGCAAAAACAGTTGTTTTTCCAATAACGGCGGTTAGATAGGAAACCAGCCACTGTTGTGATAATAGAGGTCTAAACCTATAAATTAAGCATGCTGCTAGTGTAAAAGTGCAGGGTTATTAAAAAAGAATGGTTCAAAAGTAAGGTTAATTCATTTGTATACTCTGATTTTCAAAATCATGAAAACATAATAAAACTGTCTCTAATATTAACAAGTTTTAATTTACATTAAATTATGCATTATAAATGCTCAATGTGAGTTCCATTCGAAAGTCTGCAAATTCCAACTCAGCCCAGACATTCTATAGCATTTTCTGGGTTAGGGACTGCACGGTAGTAAAGTAAGTTAAATACATGAGTTAAATAATCTACACACGGCATACAGGGAAGTTTTGAACAAATCGTTGAGCTGTGCGGTGGTTGATAACACACTGGCGCCCGGTTTGAGAGTCGTATGCCGTATCCGCTACATGTACGCGAGTCACGTGCGACCCGGGCGCGGACGGCAATTGCCACGCTCAGTAAGCAAGGCTCCGTTACGACGATATACTGTACAGCCATCAGGATGGTTGCAGCTGTCTGGCAATTAATTTATACTGTGGGAATAGATTTCGTTTATTTCCATGATTGTAATTTCATTAATGATGTTTGGGATGGTTTGGTTGTAGGCAAGGTCTTTATAAAATATAAAACGGTTTTTACACAGTTATGAGGGAAAAATCTTTCACTGTATTTAGTATTTGAATCAAGTTAGCGTAAGCAAAAATTATTTTATACTGTTCAATTTTTTAAACACAATCTAGGATTGGGCTAGTTAAGCTAATTATGACAATCTGTATATAAATCGATGGTTTTACTAGTATAAGTTGATTGGTCTTCTTATGATGCAAAAGCCTGATTAAACGTGAAATGAAATAATACTTTGGAATTTGTCAGGTTATATAACCTTGTTTAAGTTGGCACACCAACTTTAGGTGGGTTTGGTGTTAATTATGGTGGCTGAATCTAAGTTAACTAATAACTAACAAAATATTATACATTATGGTTTGTTATTCTGTTTACATTACGTTAATGTGTATAAAATATTTAATAATATTATTTAAAATATAACATAATTACAGATTCATTAGACACAGTCTACTTACATGCATTTTGTTAAATCGTCTGAAGTATTAAATATAACTTTGCGTCTTAGTTTAAACAACCCATATTTAAATAAAGTATTTAGCCTTTTCTCTAACTAATATAAAACTATCTGAATAATCACTGAACGTGAACATCAGCAAAGCTATTTCGGATACAATTAACAAGACTCTACTGTTTGATTCAATAACGAAATTTAAGGAAATATAATGCAATTAATATACAAGAAATCCAAAAAACATTTTAAAGGTTTTGTTTCTTAAATAGTGACAATTTTCTCCTTTCGACTAAAGAAAGTATTCTTTTAACGTTGACGTCGTGTAACGAAAAGTAATGAAGCGTGTGATCAACTGGCTGTCAATTTGATAGGAACATATCGCATCTCCACCGCGCGTCAGCCACCTCACGCCCGCCTCCAACCCCTCGGACTTATTTCCTTAGTTTCCGTTTTCCATCATATGTTCACCATTATAGTTTATAGTTAAGGCAAAAGTCACCAACTCAACATTAGGATGAAAAAGTTTGCATGAGGGAAACATTGCAGTAATGATTTGCGTTGTTTTCCGAAACATGGCCAATTCAAATAAATAAATAAACCGTCAAATAATATTTTTCCAGTCCTATACTATAATACGAGCACTGTCTGAAGGGATGTGTGTTTTAAGTTTACAAGTCGTAATTTTCAACATTGTATATGGGTTGTTATTTTGGTAACGAAATAATAACGAACCTATACAAAAAATAAAGGGACATTAATGCTAAGAGGTCTTTTTGAAACAGGTGTTTACTGTGAAGAGGTATGGTTGTTAGTTGTTGGAAATTAATAGCTTTATTACCATGACACTATAACAAACGTGAATTCAAACCAACGAGCAATGCTCGGTTAACCTAGTACTAACTAAAAACTACATATTATACACAATGTTCCAAAACTAGAACCGTAACTTTCCAGTATTATTAAATAAGTGTAGAACATCGATAAGTGCCCGCTATCATACTTATTTCTTAAGTTTCCGTTTTCCATAATATTATTACAATTATTATTTACCGTGTATGCAATATATATCAGGTATGAGGGCCTTGATCTAGCCTTAATGTACAATAAAAAATCAATTTTACCAATAAATATCCATAAACACCGTCAGAAACATTGGAGTACTAAGCATGTTTTCGGTGTTTTTACAAGGGTGGAGATGACTCTTAATGCGAATTATGAACTGTAAATTCATGCACGAATGCCATGCAGTAGCTTCAGATAATTTTCCACTTAATCTAGAAGACCTTTTAGTTTTACACAAAAAGCTGTTGCAACTGGTTGGTTCTTGGAATGCTTGTTATTGTTTTTGTTTTTTCCAAACAAATATAAACCAGCTATTATTATGTGCATAAACAACTCATATCAATAATATAGATTTTTTCTAAGCTTTCACTTTTTACCCATTTTATACTTTAGCCTAGTTTAAGATTAAATAATTGACGAATTTCCAGATTTTCGAAAAATCCCGCCTTAAGAACAAGATGGGCACACAGGTCACAAAAAAAAAAAAAAAAAAAAAAAAAAAAAACAATTCACACCGATCGATTCTACTGCTCTGTGCAGTCTACATTTCCTTGAAAGTGACTTTGAAGCCAGGGGCAAGAAATCTATAATATAGAAGGTAGGTGCCAACAACAAAAACAATAAGAAAAATATTACGTCAACGGGGCAGCAGCTGATTGCATCTGTCAAATCACGGGCCCTGTTAGTCAAACAGGGTTATGTTTTCATTACGAGGTAAACATGAATTATTTTCCTACGATGTTTAAAATATTTAAAACAAAATGCCTAATGTCTTTTTTGGAGTAAAACCACACATCATAAATAATGGGAAACTATAAAATCCAGTGGAAAAGTTGTGTGCTTTGATATGTTTTTGTTGTAATGATTTTCTCAAGGGAAATTTTAGGAAAACCTAAACTTTAACTATAAGAACAAAAAAACAAGTTGAGGGGTATATTTTTAATTATTCCAAACAATTTGTTATAACCTGATAGCTATAAAAATCAATGAATTTTCTATGACTTTAGGGGATGAAAAGTGTAAAAAAATTGTGACTTTAGTGTGGTATATTCAGAAACTGTAAGGGAAAATTGCAAACATCGCAAAGATTTTTCTCACAATCACGTTATCTCAATTTTTACAAATTTTACAAAACTATCTTTCCTTTAAGAATTGATCAGTAACTTTTCGATGACTTCCGTGACCACTGACTAAATTCCGTGACTTTCAGTGGCTCTTGGTGACTTCAGTGACCAGTAGACACCCTTTCAAACGTTTGTGGTCTTAAGTTGAAGACAGTAAAAAATTCATTGATATTAGGTTACTTAGAAGCCAAATTTAGTAAATTTTCTTAAAAGTTGTAAGGGTTTTTGTTGCAAATAAATATCGTACTAGGCCTCGAGATTTAAAATTGTTTTACTTTTGAGGTTCACCTTTTACCAATTTTCTTCTTTGAAGTTACCGTGTGATCCGAAAACTTGAAATGGTTCTGCTGTAGAATTAGTCCAATAATGCAGCATGCCAAGGAGCAGTTGTAGGCTTATTCTTCATATACGGATGGGTATACAACATCAAGGAGTACCGGATAACTTGGTTTAATTGCTGTATTCTCCTGGGTTGATAGGCTTGTTAAATTTGTTGTAGGCCAACTCTAAGAAGAATTACAGCAATTGAAAAACACAAAAACCACTGATTATTGTGTTGACTATTAAAATGTATTGCAATTATCAATTAAGTTAGACCTACGGTAAGCTTACCATATGACATAACGATATAAGTTAAAAATCCAGCACAATAACTCAGCTCGGTAGCTGAGTGGTTATAGTGCTCGCCTTTGAATCCAAAGGTTGCCGGTTCGATCCTAAGAAAAGTTAGTAGCTTTTTAAAGGTTCGATTCCGGACCCAGTTGCCATTTGTCATTGGGCTATTAATTAATGATGCTTTCTAACAACTGGTCGATGTTAGATAGTAACAAGACTGGGGTTTGGACCGTTCCCCGTCAAAACGTTAAAAAATGCCACTGGCGTAGAAACACTCAAAACACACAAGTAGGAGTCAAAACAAAACAATACAACAATATTTTATGGGATATGTTTAAACTTACAATGGTTAGGCCTATAATCTTAAAATTTTTAAACAAGGCGTTTACATTAAGTGCTATAATGTGACTCAATTATATAAAATTAAACAAAATATGTTTGGACTAGATGTAAGTTCGGTTTAAAGCCAACAATAATAGGGCCTATCTATTGAAAAGGTCGATCAATTTATTTGATATACCAGTATACATTTGTTACGATTATAGATATTTGTATAACATTAAGTGATATTGGGGTTAGCTAAAAAGGATAAAAAGTGTGTAGGATAAAAAGTGTTTAAGCTTATACTGGGTCTGCTTTTAACCAGTTTCCTACCATACTACCCTATATATAGTCTATGGCTTACCATAGTAGCTAGAAAGTATGCCTAGACTTAGTTGTACAGTCCATAGAACTGCATTAAACTAATTAAAAAAGTTTGATCCTATGCTAAATTAAGAAAGCCTAAGTTTATATTTACCCTATATAACAATGATTGTATAAATCATATTGTTTGTACAGCCTGGACCCAACCGAATTCAAAATTCCAAACCAGTCTTCGGGCTCTGTTATTGGCTTTTCCTTTATACTCAGTCAACGACTTCTTCAATATTCCTAGGGAGACTGTAAGTACTTTTTTGACATTGTTTGATGAGTTTTGTGTTCTGTTTGTGCATGGTTTTTTGCCTTGTGCATGGTTTGCCATTTTGATTTGTTTTACATAAGTTAGTCTTAAGTTTGTGACGATGCCAATTGCATGTATATGCCTAAAGGAAAATAAAGATTTTGATGTTGATTTTGATTGCAATTTTTTAATTTTTTTAACAGAATGAGGAATGTGCATGTGCATTGTGAATTTAATGCTTTTAACATAGCGGTGCAAACCCATAAAATGGACATCCCGGGAACCGAACTTGTGACCTCTTGAGCCGAGGTCCTTGAACCTAACCGTCAGGCTAGGGAATTGTTTAAATAAAAGGCTGGTCTTACAAACTAATTTAAAAGAAAAGACATGAATTATAATATGACTTCCAAAAACAAGCGTTCGTTGTAGGCCTACAACGAAGGCTAAGCACCCTTCTAAGGTGCTTCTAAGATCTTATGTAAATGATCTCCTAAGAGTATATCTTACTTGTCTATAAGGTAGACCTACAAATCTAATGCTAACCACGCTTATTAGTAAAAACTATTTTGAACATTAACATAAACAAAAAAACCTTAATGAGTTTTAATTTTAAATGTAATTTTTTTCAAACTAGCTTTCATTTTGGTTGGTCTATGCTAGCTAGCTAAGATATGCCTAACTTTGTCGGTCTAAACCTCAGAACTGAAAAAATGCTAGAGGTACCTTTACCTTTGTAAATTAAAGTCAGGTATAAAGGTGTAAATTAAAAAAGAACGGAACTAAATTTCTTCCCATTAATATAGCAAGATACCAATAGCCTAGATTGTGGCTCTACTCCAAGGAATAACGTTTTGCCACTAAAGATTTAAATATTTCATATTTTATTGTTTTTAATGATTTGAAAACTATCCTACATTTAAGGTGTTAAATTGCTAAAAGAAGCAGTTTAATTGAAATTATAACAACTACTATAGACCAATTTAATGTTCATTAAAAACTCAGTTGAGGTTAGTTGAGCTGATTGAACTTTCAACTTTTACGTGAATAATGTAAACATTATGACGTCAACGGGGCAGGCAGTACGGCAGGACTTCTTTAAACAGCTGTTGGTGTCACCTACCGTTTGCCTATATATATTCTAGATACTGTGGTCAGGGGTATCAGAAAGCGATTAAAACCAAATGCGGTGTCTTCTGTATTTGCATTCCCCCCATACCTATAAGCACCGCCACCAAAACAAAGGAAAGCTTTGATTCAATCCGAGGTTTATACCTAAAATCACTAACTATGCTAAAACTTAAACAAAATATTTAGTTTTTTTCACTTCTTGTTTAGCTCTCTTAAAGTTATAAAATATTGTATTTTAATTTTTAATGTACTACTGATATACTTGCAAATTAATTTGATTGAAAATCAATAGCTTCATAACCAATGAGAAAGTAGTGGTAGCCTATCAATGATTTAGAATTTTAATTACACTTTGTATTGGCGTTGATCTAATTACGACAAATGTTTATTTCAGATCCCGAGGAAAACGTGGAATGAACAGAATGAGCAGGATAAAGAAAATAAACCGAATGATAGAAGCCACCAGCCGAATGGATGGATTGAACACGACAACAAAATTGGACAAAATGAACCGGACAAACACCTCGCATCCCCGTAAATAAATGAAGAAAAGGTATTTTTTGTATAGTACTTTGAGGTTACATCAAGGTGATCGAATATTCAATTGTCCTTGATTAAGGTGATGATTCAGAATTTTAGTTTAAAGTTTTATAATGTAAACCAATTTGAAATCATTTGTTTTTCACAGATCCCAAGGAGAGCATTGAATGAACGGGACGTAGAAAATAAACCGAATGATAGAAGTGACCAGCGGAATGGATGGATTGAACACAATAATAAAAGTGGACGAAATGAACCGGTCAAAAACCCCGCATCACCGGCCAAAAATAAAGCACAGGTATTTGTGGTATAGTACTTTGAGGTCTATGAACTTCAAAGTGACCAAAAGATTAAAATTATCTATACCTGGGTTGATCTCTTTTAATCCTAAAGAAAGTGTGCATTGGCCCTTATGCAATATTACATAATTGATTGATATTATTAATATCACATTAAATAAATAGTAAAACAATTCATGGATCGTAAAATATATGATATATTCTTTACTGAAAATAGAAAATAAAAATGAATAAGGTTTACTTGGTCAAATTTTCATTATAATATTGATAATCAAAGCAATTCAAATAGTTTATTATCTTATTATTTGTTTGTTCTCGTTATTCAGTAATTTTATAGCAAATGACATATCCATGAACGCAAATGTTGTTTCACGCAAAAATCTCAATATGCATCTAAAACTACTTTACAATGTGTCCATCAGTCTTACAAGTGACAAAACCACCTTTATATCTTAGGTATTTAAGAGCATAACACTAAACCAGAGAATGTTTGTACTTTATTTTGATCCTATTGCCGTTTTTTTAATGTTTTAAATGATTTTTAAAACTTTTTAGGCTTCATCACCCACGAAAATACAACTAAGGAGGAAAATTATACTTCAACAGAAACTAAAGCGCAGAGAATAAAGATTGAAACAATGAGCGGCATGATCACTTTACTGTAGAAAAAGGTTGATGCATTTGTTCGATAGATTTGTTCGAAGATAATTTTAGTGGTTTTCCATTAGACCTCATAGTGTCAACTTTAAAAAATGGCAGATCAAGTAAGAATAAAAAGAGCTATTCCGACAAAATGAAACAGTTTGCGATGACTTTGTATTTTACTCGCCTATAGCGTTTAAGTAGCTAAGAAAAATTGGTTTTTCTCTCCCGAATACTTCAACAATTAGGAAGTGGTTTTTCAAGTTTGATTGTTGCCCTGGGTTGTTGGGTTAGGTGTTTGATTATTTAAAGAACAATGTTTCAAGTGACCCTAGTCTAAGTAATGTGAGTTTAGTTTTTGACAGTATGAGTATTAGGAAACAAATAATATTTGATCATAATGTAGGGAAAAACTATTGCTGTGTAGATTTAGGACACGCACATATCTAAAACAAGGAAGAGTTAGCTACGGAGGCACTTGTGTTTCAAGTCGTCTCCCTTCAGGCGTCATTTAAATGTGTTGTTGCCTACTTTTTAATCAACTCAATAGACAGCAGCGTTTTATCTCAATTAATAAAAACAGTTATTTTAAAGCTTAAAGAGGTAGGTGTTACTTTCCACCACAATGTAACCTGTGATTGCCCCTCTAATATCATAAGCGCTCTTAAACACTTGGCTGTGATCTCCCAGAGAAACCCTGGTTTACTTTGAATGATTAAAGCAAAAGATTTATGTATGTCTAGATGCTTGCCACATACTAAAATCGTGTTGGAATGCCTAAGCAGATTTGGGCGAAATTTAATATTCCGATGGAACCGTTAGTTTTCAATATTTGGCATTGTTAAATTATGTAGGCCTACAAAAGCATTAATTGTACACATTTTGTAACAAGCTAACCGATAAACACATACAATTTTAAAACAGAAAAATGAGTGTAAAGACCGCAGCACAAACATCAAATGTGATCCATACAGTCAGCTGTTGGAATCATCTTTGAAGAGAATATGATATTTGGAGAAATAACGAATTACTACAGTCGTACGCGACTGAATGTTTACGGATATTTAAATGCATAAGTACAAAGTGTCCCGTAGCTCTCTGGAAAATAGTGCCTTTCTTAGGTCAAGGCAAACACATTTCACCTTAGGAACATTTTTTTTTTTTTACAAAAAAAGTCCATGAGTAATAAACGGTTGGGGGCAAAGCGTTCACCTTTTGCACACTTTTCTCTTTTCTCTCATTATGATCCGTCTCAATGAGCCATATCTACCTTATTTATCATTAACCGTTTCAAAATGACAGCCAATTAAAATAGTTTAAGCTAAATTCCATGAAACTGTTAACTTACGCATGACACTTGGAAGTTAGGCCAAGGTATATATATTTCGAAGATACTTTTCTTTGTTAATATTTGATATTGAATAACTGAGAAATTAATTCTTTTTGTAAAGCATGAATCCTGTTTTCCCATTTAAAAAATGTAAAAGGGGTAATAGCAGTTATTAAATGGTAAAAACTCACAAATTCTATGAAAAGAGTTAATTTTACAATAATTGTAAGTGCTAACTATATCACTTTATAGAGATTTCAATGAACCATTATTTGTAAATATTGGGTTAAATATAACCGAGAAATTAATTATTTTCGTAATGCATGATCACTATCCCCACCACATTTCATAGAAAAAAATGGTCTTATATAGTACGAAAAGAATTAATCCATCTGTTATATTTATTCTAATTTTAACAAATACTAACATCTACATAAAGTGAGCTAATTTTTATATGCCTTGCAAGTTTTTACAAAAGTGTTTGTAGTAAACGGTTTTTATGGAATTTGGCATCAAATATTTTAAATAGCTGCTATTTTAAAAGGTTTATGATATTTAGACACAATTTTTCACTAAGATAGGTCCTAATGGGACGAATATATGTGGAGAATGTAAACGCTGTACTTCAAACAGCTTACGAGTTATAGATTTTCGTAAAAAATTACATACAGTCTGATAAACCTGCGTTGAAATGTGTTTTGGAGACCTAAGCAATAACGCTATATACCGTTGTCCAGAGAGTTACTGGACAATATATAATTGTGTAAAACTATTATAAATTTCTTTTGCACACATAAAACAGCCAAAATGTGTAAAAAAATTACTTTCACGCGGGGCATGTTTTTTACAACTGGCCATCTTCAGCTGCTTTAGTACTAAACTTAAAACATCATGCACACCGTTGTTTGTCATAATTTGATCCAAAATTACGTTTATGTTACTTCGACACATAAATACGTTGGGGGATCCAACGATCGCACATTAAGTTGTATCAGTTGGTCCTACATGAGCATAATATTTTCTACACCTTCAGGATGTTTTACTCGATAAAAACAATAAAGCAAATTTTTATCATCCATTTTTGGAATTACTTATATGTATACATTTTCTGAAGTAAAATCGGTTTCATTCAATTTATACAGATTAATAATATAAATTAAAATATTTATATTTTAGAAGCATAAACATAAGTGGTATAGATTTTCATACGAAGGTCATAATTTTATAAAGAGTATATTTTAATTTTACTATTTAATTTGTGCGTTATTTGGTCCTCAAAAACTTGATTCAGGCCTGCTCAAAGAAAAACAATATTTACGGTGGTACTGTTAAGCTTCTTATAAAAATTTGTTGATTCCAATGCAGAGGGCAGCATTTTTATCTATATTCTGTTTCAGGAAAGGAATGGACAGAAGTTACAACATCGGGCAATAAAGGGAATGGCTGAGATGGCTTAGCGGACGGTGCAATTGTTTCCGGATAACACGTTACGCTACCTAACTGCAGACATTATCCCACCATACGCCTTTTATCTTTCCTCCCTTTCTCTAGGTTAGTAAAAGAAAAAAAAACTTTAACAATCATAAAGTCCGTTAATTTAACAGAGTCAAAAACATTTGTAAAAATGAATAATGACGAATTTTCCACCTTGCAACAATATGCCCAGGGAACTGGAGAGTTTTTACTTAATCAATTAATTTAATGACCCCTTTTTATTCGTACAAGTATGGATAAAATTACTCGAACTTATAAAGAAACTCGTAGATAGCAAAATTATGAAAAATAAATAGATAAAGAGAACAAATACAACACATTATTAAACGGTCATGAAGATGGTGAAAAGGGCATACTGTCCTTAAAAACTACAAACCTCGGGACAAAAATAACGTTAAGAAATAAAAATAATTGTTGAACCGTGTATTATTACTCATCTTAAACTTATCCTGTTTTAATCATCAAAATCTCTAATTTAAGTCAATACTACACTGTGTAATTAGGGACCTAAACGAACCTTGAGTCTCATTTACAACTTGAGTGGTAAAACTTAAAGTAAAAACAATTTTTAGTAAAAAATCAATTTTATGATGATTGGATAATTATAGGTCACTTAAATCAAACGGATTTTAATATCCAGTAACTTAAATGAAAGACATTAATTTAAAGCGGAGTTTAAAAGCAGAATCAACTTTGTACTAATTTAGAACTTAAAATATCAATTTTTACCTAAAATTGAATATAAAAAATATGTTTAAATTAGATTTAACAATCTAACTTGTCTCTAACTCAACTAAATTACCTAATCACAGACTCAATTTAAAGCCGGTATCTTACGGACTATTCTAAGACTAAAATTGATTAAATATATATAAAAATTATAAAAACATAAATTTAAAGTACCGTATGAAACTTCCATAAAAATTTATGACAATGAATATTAATTGTAGTTTATCTTTAACAAACGAAATTGCTCTAAATCAGATTTGGGCATTGTGATCAGGGTAAAAATCTACTTTAAAATTACATGTCATAAATACTATCTTTACATTTGAAAAATATCAATGATTCTATATGGCGTATCCAAAATGACGGCAAAAAATTAACGACCGCTCAAAATGAATTACTTAACACTTAACAATTTTTGGCGATGGTCCTACACCATTATACTAGAAAATACAGGTAGAAACTGAAAAGGGGAGTTTTTATTTTATTTTTTATTTATACCTTTACAAAAAACCGCCATTATGAAAAGTGATTTTATAGGTGAAAACAACTTTAATTTATAGAGACTCATCGAATTGCTTTCTATTGAGCTTAAAATAAGGTCCCTAAATTTTCACGTATGTACATCAGTTGACCATCAAAATGTAATTGTTGGCCTTTTTTACCGTACTATTTATTTATTTTCTTTAAATAGGTATAAAATATTTCAACATTTTAAAACAACACTTAGTACAGTTATTACCTTTTGATAATGTCAAATTTATAGAAAACTGAGGAGTTATAATTACTTAAAAAAAATTGTTGAAATAAAAATAACGAATGAGTCTAAAACGGATTGGATGTCTAAGGTTAGGGCACTACCAATAGTAGTTGAGTCTAACCAAAGGAATAAGGATGTTGGCCTTGCAACAGCCTCGGTGTATAACTTGCAAAATAATGAATAGAGGAATTGCCTAACTACATTTATAGTGTTCTTAATTACAAGACAAAACTAATAGGGATTAAAGAAATATAATGTCAGATACCAGTATCTGACATACCGTCACAAATTTTTTCCAAGTGTATTTAAAATAAACGGTATCAGATAACTGACACACACTTTCTCCCAACAATATAAAAAAAGGGTTAAAAGCTTCAAACATTAATGTCTTGATGGCTCAGTCGGATAGCTACCAGCTGAGGAGCGCGAGTTTGACCCTACGCGCGTCTGTGACTTTTAACAACGTACTGCGTTTACCACTAAACAAAAAATTGAATTTTCTCCGCAACCACTTGACGTAGAGCAATAATTTAAAATACAAAATTATTTGGTTTTTTGAGCTTTATTTAATGGTGATAAGTAAAATTTATTTCAAGATAACAGCTATTTAGAAAATCCAAAAAATTGATTTTTTAAACACTTTTTACTATATAACTTTTGAACTCGCATTTTCTCAGATGCGGGTGGTGTCATTTTATTCAGCAGTTTAATTTTAATAAACCACAAAATTTTAATCAAAATCGTTAAAGCCGTTTTTGAGAAATTTTGTTTTTTCACGTTTTTTGAGGGTTTTTGGGGGTAAACTACCCTTAAAAATAAAAAATTCAAAAAAATGAAAAAAAGGCCTGGAATTATTGTGGATTTGGACCTACGTACCAAATTTCACCAAAATCGGACCATTGGGGCATTCTCTAGCTCTGTATACATCCTGACACACACACATACACACACACACACACACACACACACACACACACACACACACACACACACACACACACACACACACACACACACACACACACACACACACACACACATCACTCCGAAAACCACTTTTTTGGACTCAGGGGGAACCAAAATAGATAAATCCACCAACAACTCAAATTCGAAAATTTTGACGAAAACAATACTTTCTCCATATACTACGGTATAGGGGGAGAAAGTAAAATTGTTATTCAGACTTAGGTTACTTAGTTAGATTTTGAAGTACGATTTTCTCACGATTTTCTCGTATTTTCTCACGGAAGGTGTGGTTTTAGATCCGGTCAAGCTCAGAACGTAGAATCGGCCATCATGGACATACCAACTCGTTACTTTTAGATTTTTAAGCTGAATCTGATGAAGAAATTAACTGGTTTTATTACATTCATTGAGCAAAAGAAGGGAGAAGTAATTTTGGAAAAAAGAGTTCATGAAGAGAAGACAAACGTATGGAGATTGCGTCTATAAAATGAATTGTTCGATCCGTAAATGAAGTATTGTTTACAAGAAAAATGTTTACTTGAGCAACAAATTTCTTAAAGTTAAACTAAAGCTAGAAAATTTAATAAAACAATCAAACACATAAAACCTTCCGAACATTTATTTTATCTAGCACGATTTGTAATTAAATCGTATTTGCAGTGTAAAAAATATATAACCACAACATAATCCACTTTTAAATTTAATACACCGATAATCAATCTCTACGAATTTCATTTAATAGTTTCATTTACTTCTCAACCCTCATTTTTATTTTACTTATTCAACCAACATTTTATGGTTCATTTTGAGGTAGATAGAAATTTGCAATATTGCTCCTCACGCCTTTGTCACAGCTTCAAAAACTTGGCAGGAAATTCAATCTACTATGGGAAACTAACAATAGGAACGGCAATTATTTAAGGAAGAATACATAATGTCGTCTGTTTTGTTGAAAATCTCAAACGGCTACCCCATTTATTGAGGTTTTTTATTTTTTAAGTAGGCCTCCAACCTGTTTAGGGGTTTGATCCTTAATCCCCTCGTCGTCGTCATCTTCAACTTCAATCCCTTCTTTACCGTCCATATGGGGCTCTTCAACTCTTGGCGGACTAAAGCTCAAGGACATTGTCTGTTGGTCATTTAGTAGAGGAGGAACTCTATCTTTTTTCAAATTATAACCATTACATAACACACCAATACAACATAACAATACAACTTATTGTTTATCGTTGTATTTAATCATTCAATGTAAGGACATCGAAATAAATTGAACGAATGATATTTTCAGAGTGGTTGAAAATTGGGAAAATTCATAGACCCTGCCTTAGGTCTTAACAACAATTTTGATAACATTCCAGTTTTAAGTGGTATTTATCATATTTCATGAATATTTTTCAAATGTTTAAAATATATCAATTCGATATGAAACTGGCAAAGAGGATCGGTTTAAGGATCGGAACCCTTAAAGGTCCGGTCCGGTGAGCTCGTTAACCTCACGGGGGACCTGACGTGACCTCATGTAGCTCCCAAGTGGATTTCGGCTTAACCGTCAACAAGGTTTTGAATCACCTTGTTCTTCAATTCAAGCTCTTAATCTAAGTGTTAGATCAGATTATTTACTTTTCGTTCAAACCTACATCATTAACTTATGTGCAATTAATTGGTAAACTATTTTAATAATCTTAGAACAAATTTAATCTTTCGTTCTGGACAAATAGTTTTTATTCCATTCATTTTGCTTAGGGGAGAACTTAGTACCCTTATTAGTCATAAATGCTTTCAATAAATATATGATTACCATTTTACCCTTGTAGTCGGTTCTGTAAGCTCAAGTTAAATTTGTATTTTATTGGTAATTATTGAAAGCTATTGACTAAAACCTCTAAAATTTTATAAGTGGTAAAAAGATCCTTTTGTAATACTTGTTTACAAATTTTAATACAGTTCAAATATTTCTCAGTTTCACAAAGTCTGTGTTAATTATTTTTATAATATAAATATTTTTCAGCTCTATTTTGTCTAATGTTTTAATACGTATCAATATTCTGTGCTAGGCTACAAGTTATCAAACTCAGCGTATCACAAAAACCCGAGATTGGATACGCGAATTCGTATTGTACACATAAAAATCTACAATGTTCAGTAGTTTTTTTTCTACTTCAGCTTTGTTAAGTCGCCTTCAGCCATATTCATTTTTACTTTGAATAATGTTTATTTCTGTAATGGATTAGTTGCATGGGCCTTTGTTCCATAAATGTCCATTTATAGAAAAAAATTCCGATATAATTTGTAAATTTAATTATCTGAACAATTATAACAATATTAAAATATCGAACAATGAACAACGGAGTAAATGCAAATTTACTTATAAAAATGATCAAAATGGCAATAGTTAGGCAGCGAAAAACGACCTTTTCATAAGAAAACTTACGTATACTCTATTACTTGTAGTTTTACCTGTATGATCTTGGTATCATCTTATAGATAACTAAACTTGAATTTTTTCTAAACTTTATAAAATGTTACTGTTTTAAGGTAAAATTGCATATAACTTACTTTTGGGATAAACATCATACCTTTAAAAGTCTCTATGCTAGGAAATATCGTATTTCGGTGTTCTTCTTGGCGTTTTAGCGTACAGTCTGTGACTGAAATTACTATTACTACAAAGAATTGTTTAAGTTTACAGAGCAAATGCTCGGCCCCCAGGTACTATGAACTCATTACAATTATCTATTACAGAAATAAAAATTATTAAGAGTAATAAACAAAATGGTGGATAGCGGCTTGACAAAGCTGAAAAAACTGAAAATTTACGTTTTATTTTTATTTGTAGAGTACGAAAATGCTTCGCCAGTCTGGGATTTTAGTGATACCCTGTATATTTTTCTTACTAAAACCCATGTACCGAGAATTGATTGCACTATTCAATTAAGTTAATAGTTATATTACCATTAACCAAAGTGATCTCAAAAGTAGGTTAACGAAAGTCTAACTAAAATATGATTTAGTAGCGACATCAAAATATGTTTGTAAAAATGGTTTATATCTCAAATCCGTTAATTAAAAATATCCCCATGCATATCAACGTTAATATTGAAATGGATTTATTACTCTCAAGTTTTTAAATATCATTGGTTGATATTACAAGAGAAAGTTGAATGTATCCCACTTTTCATCTCTTTCCTAAGGAGGAAAGAAGAGTACCTCCCTTATTCCTATCATGACAATGTGTAAAAAAGCATTTGATGATTCATAACTATGATTGAAGTTTCTATCAAGGCCTCTCAAGATTTAAGGTCTATCTTAAACAACCGAATTGAAATCCATCACGGGAGCTTTTGACATCCGGTATGATAACTGAAACAAAAATATAATCAACAGGGTATTGAGCAGGCAGTGTAAAAAATAAGGGGTTATTATTCATGTAAAATGCAATAAATATACCCAACTTATTCAGTTATATCTCACTCCACCTTCCAGTAACAGCCATTTTTATTTTTCCAAATCTCTTTACATTGTTCATAGGAATTTCGTTTTTCTCACCTTTTAACAAACCTATTGCCTTTATATGACATTTTAGTAGGTGCAAAAAACTGCATATTAGAATTAGTACTTTTTGTCCCAGTTAAGCGCTATTTAAGCCTCGTGAACTCTATTTGAAAACAATATTTTGGAAAAGTAAGTAAAACTGTGAAATAACTTACTTAAGAACATTTTTATGAGTCAAGCTAAAAACTGTCAAATATCACCAAAACTTCTACTAATCTATGCTTTAAAATTAGATCTTAGACTTACGTGAGCTACCTTTCATATTGGTCTATTGGGAAGGAGTCGGGGTTGAACATAATTTAACTCCTAATTTTCATAAAATACTTGCAGTAATAGAACCCAGATAGCTTCTTACAAATTTCCTTTAAAGGTCGTTCGCGAAGGAAGTCTAAGGGCCCTTTATTGGCTCTATTCATCATACGTATCTTTAAACATCTTCAAGTTTAGAGCAATATGTCACAAACCCGCGCCCTCAAAAGGTCGAATATATTGCATTTTCAAGGGTTTGACATATAATTTGGATAGAAAGTTTGATTGCCGGCCCTTTCTGAATCGGCCTACCATTTCAATTGCGGTTTTCGGCATCAGACTCTACTAAGTCCTTTTATTTGATGTACATTTCAACCTATGCTTATAATTAAGCCTTTGTGTACTGTCGCCCAAAGGGGCCTGTAGGTTGTGTAACAGATAAGTTATTATCAGTAGTAATGATTTGTGAACCTTGGTATTGTAATGTGTTGAGGTCTATAAAGTAAATTGTATTTTGACGCATTGAGTGGAAGAGGTAATCGATGAAATGTCGAAAAATATTAGGGGTAAACAAAAAATAGGTTTTTACTATTTCAGAAAAAAATACTCATTTGTTAAGAGTACAATTAATTTATGTGAAAAAAGGATGGAAACATTTTTTTTTCTTTATTTCGGCTTTAGGTTAAAACCATGTTAGGCCCACTACAACAAAATAGAGATACAAATTAGTACTTAAGAGCAGTTACAAGAAAATGTTGTTAAACACTATGAATTTGAAAATTTCGTCCAAAACTTTGTTATCCATGTCATAAAGTAAAGTCATTAAATTTACAGGAAATTGAACTTTAAGAGTTTTCAACACTTCATAAAGAGAATAAAGAGAATGGAAACATATTACTAAAATATAAAAAGTTATTGTTCGCAATGCTGACTATCCGACATTGTGAAAACCAAGCAAAATCGTGTCGCTGAGTTGAGGAAAGAAAAGCTACATACAAAGGTGGCGGTCGGGGTTGGTTTTATCTTCACGACTGTGGGCTATTGTGTGGAGATCTGTGTTATCCTACTGTCGGTGCTCAGCAGTCCTTGCGTCATGCAGACAATACTCCCGCCCTGTATCGAATTACCTCAACGAAATTATTTTTCCTGAACTAATTACCTTTCATAATTTAATCTGTAAATAAACAAATAGTTAGTTTTCGGTATCGTAAATCTAATAGGCAAGCATGTTTCTTTTCCTTTTTTCTGAGCTCGTGTGAATCGTAGGAGAAATCCGCATACCGTTAGAAAGTTAGTTTCTTTAGATGAGCAGAATACACATAGTACAATAGTACACACCCGCCCCTAGGGCTACGCCCTACATGCTTTCAAGGTTCCAATGTTCCAATCTTATGGAAGAAGGTTTATGGATTGAATCATTAGACAGCTGTTGTAATAACAAATGCTGGAAAATTAGGAAGCACTTATTTTTTAGGGGGTGAAATATTTTTTAACAATTTTTATTCCAAACAAAGTGAACTTTTGGTTGATTTTCGACCAGAGGGCGAGCTCTAGTATGAAGTGAACAGGTTATATAGTGCGATTGCATCGATTTTGCAAGATTTAGATTTTAAAATAAGATTATTTAAATTGTATACAACTTATTCTAAAAAAAACTGAAGTTGGTTATTTTATATTCATTTTGTTTAGGAAACCCATAAAACACTTTGTGACATTCAATATTAATGTTAAAAATTAGTCTGACATTACTAAGCAAAGTTATTTTTACTATGTTGGAATATTTTAATAGATGAAGAATCTTAAATTAAATTCTTGAAAGAATGTGGATTTAGTTGTATTTATTTACACAAATTATTGCTTTATCGTACAGAAACAAAATAAACCCGACTTCGTGAAATATGTGCATTTAATTCTAAATTTATTTTTATGGCTAGGATTAAGAACAATGTGTAATACCATCATAAATAAGAGATCATACCGTAAAAAACTGAGGTGCGTTTAACACATTTCTTTATAATTATTGTCATTTCCATTTTTTTAAGGATAGATTGACTTTTTACATATTGTACTAAATTAAATAGAAGAACTAATGTAGAGTAAATATTTAGCAAAGATTTTAATAAACAATCAATATATTACAATCCCAGATGAAGGGAAACCGTATACCACGTAGGACACTATAACCTGAAAATGCATTACATTCTACCAACTATAACGGATTGAGTATACAAAAAAACTTAATCGGAAATTTAGGGACCTTGTACTATAATTGTACCATCAGGGTCAGTTACAGTCCAATATGTCTGAGATAATGGAGGACTAGACCAAAACAAGACATAAAAAGTATTTAAAAAACTTTAGACATTAATTTCTGTACTTATCTTCTGACACCAATATACTGGGTGGACACCAAACCCTTCTCTCTTACAGTATATCAATACCACAAGAACAACGTTGCTTAATGAAGAGAGTTAAACATATTCCTTTCTTTTATTGTTTTTATTAAGGTTAGTAAGTCATTGTTGTTCCCACAAGAGGCATCTTTTAGTCTCCCCAGGGTCGATATCGCCGGTAAACCCCGAGTGCCATCGTGTGTAAACTAATGAGCTCATCACGCCGGCATCTCGCTATTGTGCTGGAGAAGGGGGAATCGATGTCGTCTCCTCTCGTACACGTTCGCGACTGTTTTAATGTACTTATATTTATTTGAGTGGTGAAATATCGATTTTTTCAAACATTTCAGGAATAATCAATGTAAACATTGATATAGTAAATTCGCTGCCTTGAATATATCAGCTAAAATTATTGTTTATTTATAATATTTGCGTTTAGGCCCATTAAATGTTTTTAATTTTTTTAACAATAAAACTCTTATTTTGTCGAAGCACTTTAAATTTTTTTTTATATTAGTGGTCATCTATACATTTGAGATATTTGAAATCGGTTTGCGGCAACCTTCGTTGATGGTTAGTTTTAAAATTTTTATCCTTAGGGGTAGTGGGGGGTAAGAGGTAGCTCAAAATTTTCAAATGGGAAGTATGGTCGTTTTTGATATCATTTAATAGGTCTTGTTGAAAAAAAAAAAAAAAAAAAAATTGACATAAAGAAAATAAAAATCGGACCAATAAAAAATGGCTAGAAACTAATAATTACTTTTTTATCATTCTGCACGAAATCAGCCTATTTTTTGTTCTCTCAATAGTACCAAAACCGATTCTTTTCTGTCCTAGGACTGAAAAATCATCTGGAGAATTTTTTAGGTCCTAGTACTGAAAAGTCAGCTGTTTGCCAAGTATATTACTATTGATTTATTAATGTTGAGGAGCAGAATTTTTAAATTCAAACTTAATGAAAACCATTGTTTGTAAATAACAGAAATGTAAACACTGCATATTACTTACTTTGTAAATATAACCTCGAAAATACAACTTTATAATTAATATTTTTAACGATCAAAAGTCTAATTTTCGCATTATGATAAAAAACGTTGTTCATCACTCGGAGTAAAAGTGTCTTTTTGATGCTTAATCGTTTTTAAAAACTCGGCTGCGCCTCGTTTTTAAAACACGATTGCGCACCAAAAAGACCCACTTTTGCTCCTAGTGATGAAAACTACTATTAATAACCCGCTTCTTAAACAGCATTGTATTTTGTTAGTAAACAAAATAAACAATCAAACTTTACAAAATGTAAGAAACACGCTTGAACAGAGATTGTACTACTGTATGTAGGTACAAGGAGAGCAATTTGAACATTTGATCAAATAAAAGGTACATTAATTTACTTCGTATTATTAATTGACTTCTTTAAATGAAGTGATTATTAATTTAATCCGGGTTAATTAGATTTGAATAATTTGAGGCAAAATTTTGTTATTAGTTTTCCGGTTTTTATTTTCTTAATGTCAATTGTTTCGTTTTATCAAGACCATAAAATTATATCAAAGTCGACCATACTTCCCATTTGAAAATTTTGAACTACCCCCTACCCCCACTACCCCTAAGGGTAAAAATTTTAAAACTAACCATCATTATTGTAGCCCCTCATATCAAAGAAGGTTGCCGCAAACAGATTTTAAATATCTCAAATAGTTAAAAAGTTAAGGGGGGGGGGGATGCAAGTTACTTTTCAACCACCCTGTATATTAATAGGCAAGCATGAATCTTTTCCTCTTTTTTTTTCTCAGCTCTTGTGCATCGTAGGAGAAACCCGTTAGAAAGGCAGTGTCTTTTAAATGAACAGAATTCCATTATAATTCACATAGGCCTAAAAGGCTACGCCCCACAGCCTTCCAAAGTCTCAATCAGGGAATCTAAAATAAATAAAGAGAATTTTTATTTATTTTAGATTCCTTGGTCTAAATATTAATCTTATGAGAGAAGGGTAATTTATTTATCACTAAACAGCTATACGCAAACAGTTTCATTGAAAACAAATGCTAACAAATCGATAAGAACAGATGTTTCAGTTATAAAACATTATAAAACTAAAATTGACTCAATATCAAGTGAATATTTGGTCGGATTTCTACCAGTGGCCGATCCCTAGTTATAATTAACCACATAACAAAATTAACTATAAAAGTAAATAAAAGGAGAACATTTTAATAACGCTTAAATTTTTTATCAGCTGTCCAAATGGCACTCACCGATTTCGGTGTAAAATCAACAAATTTAAGAATCATACGATTGTGTGACATCTGGATCATTTTATTAGAACGAGTTTACAACAACAGTATACCAATTGAAGTGTACGAGAACCACAATTTGTCGGTTTCGCTAAACTTCTTTTCAACGATTTTGCCCCGTATTTTGTTACTACACGAAGGGAGTAAATAGTCAGTGAGCAAACCCAGCCACCCACTTCAGTACGTAACGATTGTCAGTATATCAGCTAACTCGTTCACCCTCTGTAGTTCATGATGATTGTCGGGTTATTAGCAAACTTGGTCACCTAATACAGCACTTGATGATTGTCAGGTTATTAGCAAACTTGGCCACATACTACAGCACATAATGATTGACAGTATATTTGCAAAAGTTGGTCACCCACTACAGCATTTGATGACTGTCAGGATATTAGCAAACTTGGTCACCCGATACAGCATTTGATGACTGTCAGGATATTAGCAAAGTTGGTCACCCAATACAGCATTTGATGACTGTCAGGATATTAGCAAAGTTGGTCACCCACTACAGCATTTGATGACTGTCAGGATATTAGCAAAGTTGGTCACCCAATACAGCATTTGATGACTGTCAGGATATTAGCAAAGTTGGTCACCCAATACAGCATTTGATGACTGTCAGGATATTAGCAAAGTTGGTCACCCACTACAGCATTTGATGACTGTCAGGATATTAGCAAAGTTGGTCACCCAATACAGCATTTGATGACTGTCAGGATATTAGCAAAGTTGGTCACCAAATACAGCATTTGATGACTGTCAGGATATTAGCAAAGTTGGTCACCCAATACAGCATTTGATCATTGTCAGGATATTAGCAAACTTGGTCACCCACTACAGCATTTGATGACTGTCAGGATATTAGCAAAGTTGGTCACCCAATACAGCATTTGATGACTGTCAGGATATTAGCAAAGTTGGTCACCCAATACAGCATTTGATGACTGTCAGGATATTAGCAAAGTTGGTCACCCACTACAGCATTTGATGACTGTCAGGATATTAGCAAAGTTGGTCACCCAATACAGCATTTGATGACTGTCAGGATATTAGCAAAGTTGGTCACCCAATACAGCATTTGATGACTGTCAGGATATTAGCAAAGTTGGTCACCCAATACAGCATTTGATCATTGTCAGGATATTAGCAAACTTGGTCACCCACTACAGCATTTGATGACTGTCAGGATATTAGCAAAGTTGGTCACCCAATACAGCATTTGATGACTGTCAGGATATTAGCAAAGTTGGTCACCCAATACAGCATTTGATGACTGTCAGGATATTAGCAAAGTTGGTCACCCAATACAGCATTTGATGACTGTCAGGATATTAGCAAAGTTGGTCACCCAATACAGCATTTGATGACTGTCAGGATATTAGCAAAGTTGGTCACCCAATACAGCATTTGATGACTGTCAGGATATTAGCAAAGTTGGTCACCCAATACAGCATTTGATGACTGTCAGGATATTAGCAAAGTTGGTCACCCAATACAGCATTTGATGACTGTCAGGATATTAGCAAACTCGGTCACCGACTACTGTACTTGATGATTGTCTTGATGTTAGCAAACTTGGTCACCCAATACAGCACTTGATGATTG
>JAQYXR010001509.1:0-31141 GCA_030545055.2 Neoaliturus tenellus | reverse complement strand
ACATCCGCTGATAGATTTCCTAAATGTTTCATATAGGCTATGTATAGATGGTGAATCAATGAATCAATTAATTTCATTGAGCAGTTAAATCTAAACAGGAATTAATTTGCTGTAGATGGTATAATGTTTTTAGCAAATTTCTCTATAGGGAATACGCTATTACTGTAGTAGCCATGGTAAGACTTAAGCCCGGGACCATGATACTTTTTTGTTTTGAGGTCCCCAGAAGCCAAAAACACCATGTTCATTTTCATATATATATATATATATATATATATATATATATATATATATATATGTGTGTGTGTGTGTGTGTGTGTGTGTGTGTGTGTGTGTGTGTGTGTGTGTGTCCGAGGTACTGATAACTTTTGACAGCGACCTCCGATTTTGATGAAATTTGGTATGAAGGTGTAAGACCAGGTCTATTTTCATGAGTTCGCGAACCAGCGTCATTGGGTTATGTGAACGTGGTTTTATGGGGTTTCAAAGGGGTCAAAAATGGGTTTTTGGCATTTTTGGACCTCAGTTTTCAAAATTTATCAATTTTAACTAAAACCATTTAAAAGAGCTCAAAAAAAACAATTTGGTATTTTGAATTTTTATTTTAGCATAACTGGTTACAGGGAAAATCCAAAAATATGTATTCCATGTTATTCTTATGGGAAATCAAGAAAACCCTATACCTTGCTTATTTGTTGACATAACTTAATCAAATTTAGTATGTACATTATCTAGATAGGGTTTAACTTATACTTGCTTTCAAAACCCATATGGCGGCAAACCTACATACTCACCCCCATGGGGTTTATGGGGAAAATAAAGAATTTCCATAGCTTGATACAATTTTGTGTTTACTTTCACCAATTATTGATTAACTTAGATTTTCTAACAACACCCCATGGCAGCAAACCTACATACTCGATCCTATGGTGTTTTATGGGGAAAGTAAATAATCTGAAATTCCATGTGAAATTCGCTGAGTACGCAGGTCTGCTGCGACGGGGGTATTGTTAATATGCTAATTCCAAAAGTATACTATATTTAATGAAGTACGCTAGCAAAATTAAGAGAACCGATTAAAGTATGGGTTATTTTTACCTAAATTTACCTAAAATTCACCTAATTTTTCCTTTTTTTGAGCGAGATATTTGTAAAAATAGTTTAAAAGAAGTTTTTTTGGGCAACACAAATGCATTTTTATTCTATAATAATAAACAATAAATCAGTTTTTTATATTAACCAACCATAAAGAGAAATATTATTAAGAATATTAAAACTTGAAGACTGAAAAATGTTCTCATTTAGTAACTAAACATTAATAAATTTAATATTATTATTTATTATGAAAATAAATATTATTTACTTTCTGTTTCCTTCCATTAAACATTGGATACAACAGAGGTTTCTAATCTCATCCGCCGCTCATACAAATCAAGCACAATGCGAATCAAAACTGACGTGTCCACATTAGACTGGCATTAGCAGTCCGCTAATATGATTGGTAAAATATTGAAATATTTTACAATTATTTATTACAAGTGAACATGGTGGTCAGGAACAAAACAAATAAACTATAATAAATGGCTGTAAGTGTTACAGAATCATCTCAAAACATATAAAATGATAAGTATGAGTGAGTTTTGAAAATGTCAGTTGGTACAATTTAACTTTGCCACATAGGGGAACTCATAAACTTATAGATTTAAAGAAAACCTTTACTGGAAATTTCGAATATTTTTATTGCAATAAAAAATGTGAGTTAATTTTTTTTGTAACTTCCAATATGGAAAATGCTTTTTAAAATGCTAGAAAATGGTAAATTAGAAAATATGCTATTTAACTATACCCTATGTGGCACAATGAAACAGCACAATTAATTGTCATTTTAAAAACTTCAGTTTTGTATCGCTCTAAAACGGGTAGGTTTAGGAAAAATGTTCACTGATGTAAGGGTTTTAAAATTACATATAGATTCCAAAAAAACACCATAAAAAATGTAAGGTGTTTCGCGTTATTGGAAAATGGCGGAAATTTACAAAAATTGAAACTGATATTTTTCATTGCTAAAAAAAAATAAAAATAATAAAAATAATTTTAAAAAAATGGAATATACTGAATCGGGCGAAGTTCCCCATTTCAAAATTTCTCTCATTCTCATAGTTTATGATATACCAACGGTGGGGCTGTTAAGTCGTTCAGAGTGTATATTTATTACGATCGTGTAAAATATCTATATCTATGATTGTGTTTAAAGTCTAATAACTATGATAGGTGAAAAATGACTATTATACACATAAATACAAATCCAAATTTGAAATTGAAATGTCTAAATTCTTAATCTGCAATTAATCATAATTAAAAATCATCAAAAGTTACGTGACCTAATTAAGACTTCCTTTGAATCCTAGGGAGCACATACTTCTGAGTTCGTAATTCATCATGAAGTGTGTGTTTAAATGGTGAATAATGAGCATTTAATATTTCATTTTTCTGGTTTATCGTCATAAAAAATACAGAGCTTAAATAGTTTTTTTAATATTCTATATGTTGTGATAAAATTTCTTTGCACATGGATGTAACAAATACTATTAATTTAATTTTAAATAATCATTTGCTGGATTTACAAACTGAGTAACGTACAAAGTCCCATACGAGTGCTGTGTTAACCTCATCAGCGAACTGTCAATGGCAATCTAATATGTCCATGTCCATGTCGGTTTTGACTCTTGCTGTGTGTGCTTTTTATGTTGATCAGACGAGATTGGAAACAGCTGATTAGTTCATCTGTTCATTCGCAGCTGCTAATAATGTGTACATTTCTCAGTTTCATTTTCGTTCAATTGAAAATAGTTTTTGTTTTTAAAATATATTAAGAATTGTATAGTTTTTCTAATCAAGGCTATTATAATAAATCTTTATATTAAAAAAAGGAATGTTAAGTCTTTAAAATATTATATTACAGTTTTGTTTTCCTCCTAGTTCTATTAAAATAACTGTTGTCTCTTGTCATACTTTATTATACATTTTTATAATGAAATACAACTATTAGTTCATAAAATATGTTGCCAATAAGTATCCAATTGTTGGTTTGATAGAAAACGGTAGATAATATATTTTTATATACGATTAAACGATTGAAATTAATATAAAAACAATACATTATTTTATTTATAATAAAAATTTATACGAAAATCTATGATTGCAAATAAAATATGTTTGGCAATGCAAAAACCAAATTTTACTAACAAATGAGTAGGAGTTGGAAAAAGTGCAAGTGCAAAAATGCTCTATTCATCTGTTTTATTTATTCATATACTTAACACCACCTACTTGAATGTTACGTTGTTGTTTAATTAATGAATATTCCAAAACGGTACTGTTTTGGAATATTCATTAATATTCATTAATATCAAGGTCTCCCTGAAAAGGTGGAGACCTTTTCAGTGGTAATGCATTTTTTAAATATAAAATTGTTATGTTCAGTTACATGTTAGTTAAAAGTCACTGAGAATTGTTATGTTTTTCTAATTTTTTTGTAAATTTTCTCTTTATTATCCTTTCTAAACTAAAATGTTTTAATAAAGAAACATTAATTAAATCTTAATATAGTGAAAATAAATAATTGAAAACCATTACGCTTGGTTAGGTAATATTTTATATATTTCTTAAAATGAGCAAGTAACAACCTTTAGTAGTTAATAATATTAGTAAATTTACTTTTTACATCAATAAAAAGTAAAAGAAAATTAAAACTATATAACAGGATAAAATGTTTACGACCGAGAAATAAGAGCACTAAGCTAATGTGTATAGTAGAATAAGTCAATACTGTAGACTCCAACGTTTGTATTTCAAGCTATATTTGTTATAGGTTTAATTACAGTAATAATAATTAGTGATATGTTTTAAATTTTAATTCAATCTTCAAAGCATTGAGTATTTATTATGATATGAGTTATGTAAAGAACATTGAAGAACCCTCTAGAACCCTATTCCTTATACTATAATTCCTTCCTACTGTTAGTCTTCTAACAGTGCCAAGTACTATAATCAACAACCTTCCAACCTCATTTTTTCGACATAACCAGGTAACTACTTTTTATTTTTTTCTTCTACTTTTTTACCAAATTTTTATGTTTTTAGCGAATTTCCCTATAGGGAATACCCCCGTCGCAGCATACCTGCGCACTCAGCGAATTTACAATGGAATTTTAATATATTTTCTATTTCCCCAAAAAATCCATGTGGATGAGATTGTTTGTTGGTAAATATAAGTTAAACCCCTACCTAATGATTGGACATACCAAATTTTATAAGGCTATGATGTTCTCTTTATTTTCCCCATAAACCCTATAGAGTTGAGTACGTAGGTTTGCCACCATATAGATTTTCTAAGCAAATATAAGTTAAACGCTTCCTAATGAATGTACATACCAAATTTTATCAAGATATGTAAATAAATAAGCAAGATAGAGGGTTTTGTTGACTTCCCGTAAGAATAACATGGAAGACATACTTCTTGGATTTTCTCCATAACCATTTAAGCTAAGTAAAAAATTCAAAATACTAGATTGTTTGTTTTTTTAAGCTCTTTTAAATGGTTTGAGTTAAAATTGTTGAACTTTCTAAATAAAAGTAAAAAAAGCCAAAAACCCATTTTGAACCCTTTTGAAATCCCATAAAACTCCGTTCTCATGGTCCGATCATTCTGGTTAATCGCGAACGCAACCTAGTAGACACTGGCTTACACCCCTGTACCAAATTTCATCAAAATCTGAGGTTCAGTTCAAAAGTTATCGTGTACTTCTGAGTTCGTAACTCCTCACGAGGTGTGAGTTGAAATGTTGCATTGTGTTTATTTAATTTTTCATTTTTTGTGGTTTATCATCATAAAAAAATACAAAGCTTAATTAGTTTTTTGATATTATATATGTTGTGATAAAATTTGTTTGCACATTGATGTCACAAATACTATTAAGTCAATTTTTAATAATCAAATGCTACATTTACAAAATGAGTGACCTACAAAGTCCCATACGAGTGCTTTGTTAACCTCATCAGCGAACTGTCAATGGCAATCTAATATGTCCATGCCCATGTCGGTTTAGACTCGTGCTGTGTGCTTTGTATGTTGATCAGACGAGATTGGAAACAGCTGATAAGTTCATCTGTTCATTCGCAGCTGCTAGTAATGTGTACATTTCTCAGTTTCATTTTTGTTCAATTGAAAATGGTTTTTGTTTTTAGAATATATTAGTAAGTCTTTAGTTTATCTAATGCACTATAATCAAGGCTGTTATAATAAATCTTTACATAAAAAAAAGAATAACATGTCTTTGAAATATTATATCACAGTTTGGTTTTCCTCCTAATTGTTGTCTCTTGTCATACTTTAATATGCATTTTCATAATTAAATACAACTATTTTTAGTTCATAAAACATGTTAATAATAAGTATTCAATTATTGATTTGTTCAGAAAACGGTAGGTAATATATTTGTATATGCCAGTAAATCATTAAACTATGGAAATTAATATAAAAACCATATATTTTGTTATTATAATAATAAAAGTTTATACAAAAATCTGTGATTGTAAATCAAATATGTTTGGCAATACAAAAACCAAATTTTACTAACAAATGAGTAAGAGTTGGAAAAAGTGCAAGTGCAAAAATGTTCTATTCATCGGTTTTATTTATACACTTAACACCACCTACTCGAATTGTGTTACATTGTTGTTTAATTAATATGCCAAAACGTTACTGTTGCAAGGTAAAAAACTTTTCACTGGTAATGAATTTTTTTAGATACAAAATAGTTATGTTCAGTAACATGTTAATTAAAAATCACTAAGAATTGTTATGTTTTTCTCATTTTTTGTAAACTTTCTCTTCATTAACCCTTCTAAACTATAATGCTTTAATGAAGAAACATTAATTAAATCTTAATATAGTAAAAGTAATAATTGAAAACCTTTACGCTTGGTTAGGTAATACTTGATATATTTATTAATATATATAGGACTAGGAATTCTGTATTGTAAATATTTTATCGTGTGCACTTTCTCAGTCATTGCTACTTCCTGTTATTGTATTGTGCATTTGATTTTTTCGTTCTCAAACATTGTATGATCTGTTGCACCTTTAGCAAGTTTAATTTAACATTGTAACTTAGCTTATCAAATAATATTGTAAATGGTGTTTGCCGTGGAAAATAAATAAATAAATAAATATGAGCAAGTAACAATCTTTAGTAGTTAATAATATTAGTAAATTTAGTTTTTACATCAGTAAAAAGTAAAAGAAAATTAAAACTATATAACAGGATAAAATGTTTACAAAAAACTAGGTTTTAATTTTTCGGTCAAGAGCTGTATACTGTATACAACCGAGAAATAAGAGCACTAAGCTAATGTGTATAGTAGGATAAACCAATACTGTAGACTCCAACGTTTGTATTGCAAGCTATATTTGTTATAGGTTTAATTACAGTAATAATAATTAGTGATATGTTTTAGGTTTTAATTCAATCTTCAAAGCATTGAGTATTTATTATGATATGAGTTAGGTAAAGAACATTGAAGAACCCTCTAGAACCCTATTCCTTATACTATAATTCCTTCCTACTGTTAGTCTTCTAACAGTGCCAAGTGCTCTAATCAACAAACTTCCAATTTCATTTTTTCGACATAACCAGGTAACTACTTTTTTTTCTTCTTTTTTTTACCAAATTTTTCTGTTTTTATATATTCTCATATGCCAGTTCTTTGCGCAAAAATCAATGATCTTGTAATTATTTTTATTTGTTATTGCTCAGCTTAGAGTCAAATTTAGCCTAGTCAGTATAGTTTTAGTTTTGTGACAGTGCCAATTGTATTTTCTGTAAATATTTAATGGCAGATAAATCTTGAATGTTGAATTTTGAATCTAGTACCTGTTCCTTACTATTGGTCAAACATACTGTATTTGACAGTGTAACCATGGGTCTCTAGTATTTAGTTAACTGATAGTTCTATAGATTAATTTTTCTTAATGCAAAAATACCCACCTTAACACTTGATATAGGCTATTAAAAAGAACCTTGAAATCTCTAAAAATAAAAACATCATTTTTATTAAGTATTTGTACTGATCTAACTTTTTCCAAATCCAATTTTTTCGCAAAATGTAGGTGGTTTTAACCTTTAAAAGATTAATATATTTATAATGACTAATATCACTAAATTATCATTTGAAATGGAGATGAAGTATTTGATAATCAAACAAACAATCCATAACCTTAGAGGATGGGGTCAAAGAGAAACTTCATAGGAAGATTTTGATGCACCATAACAACAGTAGGGGTAAACATTTACAGTTCCTTAGCGTAAAAAAACTATTTTGAATTCACAGATTAGATGCAAACCCTCCCACTGTTGTTTCGACTCATACTGATTGTATTTAAAATATTTTACTAAAAAAAAAAAAACACACTTCAAACATTCAAAATATAACGTACTCATGAATTGATGAAATCAATCTATTTGTGCACTGATAAATGTTTTTCTATGAAAGCAATGTTTTTACTGTCACTCCCTCATAATAAGTATCATTTCAAAATAAATTTTAAAATCATCCAATTACATTCAACCGAAAATTTCTTAGTGAACATTTATACTTGTTTTTCCATCAATATTTTACTCACATTGCTATGAGTGAGAAGCAAACTGCTATCTGGTAAAAGTTCTTATGAGGTCCTTGATGTTGATTTTTTTTACAAAATACTCTGTGCAGATTTATAAATAAGAAAACATAAATAAAATAAAGGTTTCGCAAGGGTAATGTAAAATAATCAGTCATCAAATTACATGATAAGGCCTTAAAGATTTTGAACTTTTTATAATCAATTTCAATTTTTTTTTTTAAATCACTTTATAAAATAGTTTCAAATTGTTTACTGCCTCATTTGAAATGTAATTTTGAATTAATTCTAGGCTAAAAATTTTGATTATATGACCTTAGAAAGAAAGTTCACATGAGAACTCTGCATAGTCTGTCTTGAAAAGTACTATAAGGTAAATAGTTATCAATATTATAGATAATTCAATATTAATATTAATATCAATATTATGATAAGATTGGATAACAGTAACACTACTTTGAAGAAGGATTTAATATTTTCAATTAAAGATTCTAAAAAAAACTAATTTGCATCTCCCTAGAACATTACGTTTTCTAAAAATAATAGTTGTCTGTTTATTAATGACGACACAAGAACAAGGTTCTAAAGTAAACGCTTGCAGCACTTCTTGTATTCGATTATAACTTGGAGTGTATGCTGCAAGAACGGTAAAGTTGCAATTTGACGATTCTGCTGCTGCAAATAAAGAAGGTATGCCGACGATTCTCATCAATCTACTTATTGTTTTTTCATAATAATAATTTATTTTTCATAAGATTTTGTAAGTTATTATTATAATTTGTTGGTAATTTTGTAATTAATTGGCACCATAATCAAAAGATATGCGATAGATAGATATAATAAAAGATAGATATAATATGAGATGTATAAGTAAATTAAAATCAAATTTCTTTACATTTATTTTTATTTTTATTAATTTGCATTTTACTTATTCTTAACATTTATGTTTTTTTAGGAAATCCACCATTCAATGCCTTGGGAAAGTACAGCTTTTATCTTTGATGTAATATGACTACGAACAAATTTACAACGTAAAAATACGTCCTAAGTATGGGTGAAAATACTTCAAAATGCACTAATATGGTCTAAAAAAGTTAATGTCTGTTCCACTAGTTATTTTATTGTTGAACTTCAATCAAATTTATCCATATAATTAGAAATGTTCAAAATAGTTGTAAATGCGAGAGAAATCATTGTTAAGGTGTAGGTAACTCGGGTGTTTATTGACCACATAAAATTGACTGAGAACCAATTATTGATCGATTAGTAGTCATTGGATGTTCATATTAGATATATTATTTATATTACACTTACTTGAATTATACATATTTAAAATCAAACTTTAAAACATGCCAAGGAAATTTGAATTAAGATTAAGAACAAATTGTATTAGTGTACACCGTTTAGCTAAGGTTAAGCATTTTATTGCCTCTATTTTTTTGTACTTTTGCTATGAGTGAATGTTAGATTTCCAAAGAAGTTATTGGCAGATAATACCATCTAGGGGCTGTCATTTACGTCTCACAATCTGGCTGTCGACAAGAAGGAAAATGTTTCATATACTGGACAGCTAGAATTACCATTTGGGAAGGACTGTCTCTCTTCTAGACCAATAAATTGCCTCTTTCGACTGTAGCATGACAAGCGAGCATGTATTTAAATGAAAAACATAATTTCTAAATAAATTAGTTAAGGTTATTAGTTAAAATAAAACAGTTCAATGAGAAACAGACCATTGTAGTTTTTATTTTTTGTAGTTTGGTCACATGATCTAGCAAATGTTTTTATTTATTAATTTATTATTAATCGTTTCTTCGGCAGTTATTAAATATGTTATGGTAATAGTAAGAAATTAAACATATCACAAGATTGTCAAGTTGAGTCAGGTTTCCGTTTCCTCGTGTTAATTGAGGCGATTTATATTAGAGCATCAAATTGAACTTATAGCTGAAGTGGTACATATTGATTTTAATTTAACACAATAATAAGAATTATATTAAAAAATATATATTTATAACCATGGTTAAAATTTTAAAGTTGCATAAAAAGTATTTTTAATGAATATTAATGGAGTCTAAAAACAAAACGATAGCCACGTATAATTCTAAATTGTATTTAATTTGCCCTACAGTTAGTGCTTCCCTTGATATGACTGTAGCGTTTCCTTTTGTTACACTAAAATATAAGAGAAGCTACAAATCAACCAGATAAAAAAACTCGGGAGTGTGTTTTGTGACTACATACAATTTATATATCTAATGATATATCACTTGGTAATTTTTTCGTTTATGGGGGTGAATGTAAATTAAATTTTTATGTGTTTTAACATTTTAATAAATGAACCTTAAACAATGGATTGATGGTCCCCGTTTTAGAATAGCATAGCTTGAAAAAGTTTATAAATATTGAGTTTGATTGTTTTGTTTCAACGGCAATAATTTTAATTGTTGATACTTATTCCAGAAAATTAACAAGACTTTTTTAACACTGTTCTGAAGACATATACAGTACTTGTGAATCTTCTAAAAAATACCACAATATCACCTACAAATTTTTAAAATATTAACACTAACCCTTAAGCATTGCACCCTTAACCCTTTCATTACATAAACAAACTTATAACGGTTTAAATGAAAATATCAGAATCGTTGAAATTGTTTGCAAAGATTTGTAAAATCTTAATGGAATCTCTGAGCACAAGATAAGCTGCTTTTCTAAGCGAAATTGCCCTTCCTTTTGAGGAAGAAGTAATTTTACTGTCCATGAAATACTCATGACGTTTCATTTTGGGACTATTACAGACGTTATTCCATTTAGTCTCATGCTATTTAAAGTCAAGTTCCTCTTCACTACCGGGTAAGAACTTTGTAGTATAAATAATATTTGGTTAAGTTAATTCATTTCATATTCATTTCAATTACTAATTTTAAAACTCTAGCCATAGTATTGCTCCAAAAATTATATTTCGTCCTAAGGAATCATACATTATTCCTAAATTGTTTTATAAAATGAGGATATCTTTAAACTTATGGGGGAGGGGCGAGCTTTCTTTTACAAAGTATCTTTTTTTTATTCCTAGAAATGTGCACTGTTTGTAAGCTTGCTTTAAACAATTCAAAGTAATTTACATGCGTGAATATACGATGTTTTAACTACTCATTTTAACGGACATAGTCTGTCCAAAATTAGGGCGGATGACCATGATTTAGGTCTTATTAATTGTTATATACACATAGTCAATAGCCTGTCATATCTTAGATCTGAACTAAAACACGGTCTCGAAACTCAAATATGTTATGGGATAGACAGAGAAATAACGTTTTATGAATCAAATTCATACATTATTTTCCTGGAAATAAACGCATGCTCATTCCATAAGCTTTATTTTTATGTGAATACTCAGGGCACGAACACACCGAGAAACATGGAATAGACAAGTGAGTGTAGGGAACTGCATTGTATATCATCCACTTGGTCCACCCACGCGACTAAGTGTACCATAACGCTACCAAGAGGCAAATCAGCGAGTTCAATGCGCCTAAAAGTAAAAGACTTTTTTGAACATGTCAATGTTGTTTTAACGGCAATACCAATCAAATACGCATCTGATACAATATTAAATTAATTCAATAAGTCTGAATAATGGTTTTTCGTAACCGAAACACATTGAAAAAAAACTCTAGTACGGCCACAGATTATTTATATATTTTATCTCTTTCAAAGCCGGGAATCACCCTTATTGTAATTGTATTCTAAATTTACCGACCAAGGAAACAACGTGAGGACTCAAAGTCAACTAAGGAAGATTTCAGTACTCGTCGACAGGTAAGGATGAACTGATGGAGGCTTTGATCCTAGTCTTAATAATTTCTTATTTTCGTACTTAATTTTTTAACTCACGATTGCTTTATTACGCATTTCGTTTATAAATATTTAAAAATAAAAAATAATATTTCAATATAGAAAATAAAATATTATAATGATAAATAATAATAAAACAGGTTAAACAATGTAGTCCAACAAAATTCTTATCACTAATATTTTAACCAATGGCTTGTTAGAAAAACCCAATTTGTAAATTTCGAAGTAAACTATAATTACACGTTGGACACTCGAATGTAAAATATTTCAGTCTTGACTTTTTAATGAAGATATTTCTCCTCCAGATTCCATTAACACAAGAAGCCAAGATGATTACATCTTGTTTAATTCATCGATCTTGAATTAATCTTGATTTCCGTACCAAATTAAGTTACTATTGATCTTTTGCTTGTTTTTTTCAGTACATTTCTATAATTAAATGAAAATAACCATTTTTGTTGTCACTCTATATTTTGTAATGAGTTTTATTTGGAAAAATTGTACTAAATTTTAATGAAACCAATAACTGTAGTACAATTGGAGATTCACTAGAGTGAAAGTGTTAACAAAGTGGTATGTTATTTGAATGTTGGTTATGTTAATTTAAGATAAGGTTTCATTAAAATTTTGTGTTTCCTAAATTAAACCCATGATTTTATACTCCCTATTAAAATTCCCCATATATTCACTATTGTTTGACATTTCTATAGGTCTCCTGTACTTCTAAATTGTATTGCATGTTATATTGTATTTTTGTACGGCTAGCCATGGTAAAAGCCCAGTGAAGCCGAATCAATACTTATTTAATATGCTAAGGGTTTTTTTGTTAAACTAATTCCTCCTACAATTTTCAACCGATTTTCAAGTTTCTGGTGTCGTTGGATAGGGCTTGATCTGTAGTTGTTTCTGTCAAAAAATTATGTTAATAGGACTTAAAATAAAGGCACTCCATTACTAAGATTTGAAAAATTCCCATTAGAATAACATTGGGCTTGGGTTTATTTTTTTAAACATCTGTTAACTTACAGCTGTAAATAAGTGTATTTTTTGCGATAAGGTACTCTACTGATAATCACAATATTGAATTGTTACGCTCCTTTCACACATCACGGTTTTGCCCGTACGATCAAAAATCGCACGGCGGACATTCCAATAGAATCTTATGAGACCTTTCACACAGGCACGGCACCGGTTTTCCGCCGTGCGATTTTTAATCGTACGGGCACAACCGTGATATGTGAAAGGAACGTTAGGGTGTTATTGATTTGAAACTAAATGTCACAATTTTAGCAATTGCATGGGATAGTCCAGACTAAATTGCTCCTCTTCGAGCATCACATTTACTAGTCATATATTCAAACAAACAAGACATTAAACATACAATGAAGTTTATTTTTAATGCAACTATGATCAATAATTAATTATTTTACTTCTTTCGGAGTGTTTGTAGTTTTCCAGGTTTCAGAGGTTAATGTCTATTTTATTTCACAATTCTGGCCCTCTAAACTGGAAAACATTAATTTCCCCTGAAGCCTTAAAGAAAATTAACATAATTAGAAAATAATATATACTATAGTCCGTTTTTTTAAACCTGATCCTTCAAGGAAGAGATGGTGGAGGGGGTTTGTTTATACTTGCTACTATCCCATTGGCTGAAGCCTTTTGGTTTTTTTGTTGGTTTTTTTGTTGGTTTTTTTGTTGTTTTTGTTTTATTTCACTGTTGCATACCAGCTGATAATTTTACATCACAACATAATGTGTATCAGTTTTACAATATTATTGGTAGCAGTTGTTTTTGGCTTAAAAATATAACAGCTGACTAGGAGCTACTGAAAGATATTATAACTTATTTAAAACGTTATTTGAGGAAATCTGATACTCGACACACGTTTGTCACGAGTTTAAATGTGTTGTTTACAGTTTAAATTTTTTGTTTACAGTTTAAATCCCTCCCCCACCCCAATTTTCTCGAGAAGGATCAGGCTTAAAAAACGGACTAAAGTATACGTGTTGCTCGAAATCGAGCAATTTATTCTAATACAATACAAATGTTACTTTTATCTCTAAATCAATGACATCCGACCAATCCAATATTGTGAGCATCTGTAATCACCAAAACAACACGTATTTACAGCTGATTATTAACACATGTTTAAAATGCTTTATTCAATCCCAATGTTATTTAAATGGGAAATTTTGAGATTTCAGTGATGGATAGCGCCTTTATTTTCAGTCCGATTCTCATCAATTTTTGGCGGAAACAACTACAGACCAAGCCCTATCCAACGACACCAAAAACTTGAAAATTGGTTGAAAATTGTAGAAGGAGTTCTCAAGACAAAAAACCCTTAGCGTATTAAATAAGTATAGATTATTTTTGTTTGATGTCAACTTATCGTTACAGTAATCCTTTATTTTGATTTCGTAGCAATGTGCTGTTAATGTTAATGTTCTTTTGTATCTAAAATGCAAGTTCAAACAATATGGTTTAAGTATCTTGGTTTCTATGGTAACTTCACAAAAAATAATACTTCAAAATTTTTGGGTGAAATTGTGCTAAGTCTAAATTTATCATATTTAGTATTTTTTTTTTTTTTTTTCAAACCCATGAATTTTTGTTTGATCCTACGGCCTCGTCCAAACTACACATTTTTATACATCGACAAACACTGTACAACGTGAGGCCGAAGAACTCTTTAGGATCACGTGATGAACACACGATTACAATTTCAGCATTACGGCCCCGTCCAATCTACAGATGGATATAAAACGACAAACACAGTAAAGTTGGGGCCGATCAACACTTCAGATGGACAGACGATTACAATTTCAGCATTACAGATATATATAAATTACAAACATTGTAAATATTGGCATCGAAAAATCTTCAAATGTACTCTACCACTGCAGAAACATATTTTCCCACTCCCAACAACGTAATGTGGATACATAAATACTAAAACAAAACTCATTACCGATGAAAGAAGTTGAATTCGGAATCTATACAAGATAAAAATATAATTAATAAATTACTTGTAACCTTAAGTATTGCAATAAACAATTTGAACAAAAACATTTTTATTGATGAACTGGAACGTTTCTACACTTGAACACATTTTATTTAATAAGGTAAGTAAAAAGTCGGATGGTTGAAATATCTAAATTGGTTTAAACTGTTGTTAATTTGCGATTTTACTAAAATTTTACAAATTTAAAAATAATTACGTGTGAGGAAAACTATGAATTACATTTTACAACAAGGCACTTAAATATTTTATTTCATTCCGATTTAAAACCAAAGTTAGTTTAATAAGCCCTTCTAAAAAGGTAGTAAGAGTGGTTTGGTTTAGGGATCTCCTCAATAATTACTTAAATTGAGTCGATTGTTTTTAGTTTTTGGTATTCAATCGAAGTTTGCTAAAATTGTAGGCTACCTACTAATTAATGTCTCTTGTTGTTGTTGGCAATCCTCAATAGATATTCGGCCAAATCTTCAGAGCCATTTTGGTATAAAATGAATCAAACTCAATTTATGTTTTTGTGAGGTTATTTCCAAAAAAGCTGAATATAAATGGTCTTGTGTATGATTTTTCTTCTATGAGTAAAATATATAAATTTATGCATTGTTACTTGTAGTCCATTTCCAAATTTAAATTTATCAAACAAAAAATACAAGAGATATAATGTAGTAAACACCGGCAAAATTGTTTTTTATACAGGGTAGTTATGAATTATTGTACACATTTTAAAAATTGTAACCAAAGAAACATGGGAATTATTTGATTAAATAGCACATTAAAATCGGTTTAGTATAGTAACTTCAAAAATCAATATTTAGGTTTCATTCATTCAAAAAGTGGTTATAAAAATCTCGTATTAATATTACCTATCTCTTCTTCAAATAATACAAAGCGGGGCGAATTAGACACTTAAATTGTTTAAAGAAAAGTTATTTAAATTGGTTGTTTCTTTGCTGAAGGATGGATAAAATAGGGTTTCATGTTAAATAGCAGCAGTAAAATTTGTAAAGGTGCATAAATGTATCAGACGAACTGAGAGGTTGAGCAAAACTGAATATATGATTGATGTTACGGACACTACCCCGCCACTGCTGCCAGTGGTATGATCGACACATAACAGCGTGAGTCATATCGGTTGGTCTGTTGAGTCGCGGCCTTGAAAATACTATCCATTTTTTAAGTAATATCATATGAACAACATAATATGGTAATATTTCATATCACTATCTTAGTTGCTACTTTGATAGTTACGCCATCGTGAAGAATTAGAATTAGCATTGCAAAACAATGACCCTTTATAGGTTTTTACTTGATTTTATTCATTTTTATTATAAACCATTATAGTTATTGAAATTTTAGCTATTACCACTACAAATTGGTTCATTGTTTATAATGTTATACATTATTATGTTATGTAAAAGATTTTTATGTCCATGTCTAACATACTTTTATATTAAACTTCAAAGTCAAAATACAACTTCGATTTTAATTTTTCTTTAAAATTTATCACCACTCCCTCCCCTCCCCTCACGAGAATTGGATATTTTATTTAAGTTAAATCCCACTCAAGATTTTAAATACAAACCACCTTTTGAACCGACTTATGAAATATTCTTTATAAATAGTCCTTTTTATGAATATTTTTTATAATAACAGTAAAAGTTTTTGTTGTTAAGTAATTAGATATTAAATCATTTTTATGACATGTATAAGAATATTGTAAATTAATTGTAAATTTTTGCAAATATTCTGCAAAACAACAAAGCTTTGCTTTATTCGTACCACTTTTTATCTAATAGAATTAATTCAAATTACGTTTGTCAAAGATAATTACAGTTTCTGCTTGCATACACAACAAAAATTACGTTACAAAAATAATATAAAAGAGTTAAACATTATACATTGTTTTATAAAAAAATATGAGGAAACCAAATTTGCTACAGTAATAAAATAAAGGTACAATATGATTTGGTTCTTCTCTGGTCTGTTTATGAGTTGTTCACTCGCGGCCGAACCACAACCCACGGACTGTTTACGACGGAAAGTGTTTTACACACTCCACTTTTTACGAACAAAACAAACAAATATATCTAAAATAAATTCATAATACCATAGTATAGTCATGGTGTAGTTATTATTGTGTAGGTTATTTATTGTGGCCTTAAAACTACTTTCATTAACTTAAACGTAACTTTATTCTTTAGCATATGTAACATATAATTTCTAAACAACAAATAATCAGTTACTATCTCATTATGGTTAGGTATAACGTCTATGTAATACTATAGTGCCGGCGAGCCTCTTTACCATGCTATAAGAAATGGCCTAAATTAACATATAAATAAATAAATAAAATATTCTTTATTGCTGGAGACAATACAAGTATAGTATAGCATGCGTCAAACAAATGCAATAGGTATATTTAATTAACATTGAGAGGTAAAACAATATCATGTGATTGAAACAGTAATAAATATCGAAGAAGTAACATCCAGACACTTGATGAATAAAAAAAAACCCTCACTACCAGGAACCAAGCCATTCTCCCTGTGTAGTAAATGAACTCCCCCACCGAGTAAAACACATGAGACACTAAAAAGCGTATTAATTTTGACTTGAATTTTGATTCATTGTTTTCAAACCGAATAGCCTCCGGAATTCTGTTAAGGACGCCAACCCCTGCTTGAGACGGTAGCCGAGACACAATAGCTAGCCTGTGCTGCAGTGGCGGCTCGCCCATAAGGACTCCCGGACGCCGCCCCTCCTAAAGAATTTATTAAAAATTCAAATATAAAAACTATCAAAAATATTATTATGAGAATATTTAACAGAATGACAATTGTAAAGGTCATAAGTTGATGATAGAAACAGTTCGTACCAAAATAAATCCATAATCGACGACGATTTTGTCTCTAATTCTATCGCGCCGGGCTCGGGCCGGAGCGACGGACGCCGGCCACGGCGTCCTAGCGCTCTTGTAAAATCAAATGGAGACGTGCATACGCGCAGCTCACTCACACAGGCACACCCAACGGCTGCTAATGCAACGCTCTGCCCGGCGCCCTAGGCTACGCGCGCAACTGCTCCAGCCACTGCTACCAACCGAGCAGTGCCAAAAATGTGACTGTCAGTTCCCCCGCGATGCAGTCGTCCATCTCGGTTCTGTTATGCGTAATGTTGTACGTTGTGTTGAAATAGTGATTTATATAGATTTGTGAGGAAATGTAAATGGGTGAAAGTGAAATGGGTGACGTTGGAGATGAGCAACATTTACACCAGGTAAATCGTATAGTAGGTAATAGAATTAAAAAACATTGAATATTATAATTATTTTGAAGAACCTGGGGCTTCTAAGGCCCAATTTAGTTATTAATCAAATGCAAAGTCGAACAAAAAGAAAAATAGCCTCAATCAAAAGTGTTTTAGAAATTTATACAATAAGGCCAATTTTTACTCTGTGGCTGTAAAATTAAAAACTTGTTTTTCTGTAACACTTGCTTTATTATAGTTATTCAGGATCGTGCCTTAACTGTTAGTGGTATTTCAGAGATTAAACATTTGAACTAAAAAGTTGAAGATACTTAAAAGGAGTGACAAACACATCAAGGCGTGTATAGAATTTGGCGAAGTACTTGGAAAGATCAATATTAAATTTGCGACATTAAATAAAACTATAGGCCTACAAAATGTCTTGAGAGATGCAGATTTTTTTATTTTTATTTATTTTTGTTGTTGTATTTTGGCAAGCAAAATTATTGACTATGTATTCTACATATACACCAAAGGTGGGTCTATCATCAACTAAAATTGGTGATGCTATGTTTACTAATCTTTCATTTTCTATCCATGTCATAACTTCAATTACAAACCTTCCTATAATATCCATTGGAGAATTCGGATCCACAAATATTCTTGTTACAACATTTTCACTTAACAAAGGCACTTCAATTTGTTCATTGTTTTCTTCATTGTTTTCTACATTGTTTTCTACATTGTTTTCTTCATCGTTTTCTTCATCCACCTCCAATACTTCTTCAACTTTTGTACATTTGTTATAAAATATTGGAGCATCTCGGGGAGACATGTTCACTCTAGCTATTATTGGCAATGAATGTCCCAACACAAACCACGACACTCTTATATAGGCAAGTCAATGAGTGGGGGTTTCTTTTAATAATAATTTTTTATTGAAATAAAATAATTTAATTCTGTCTTTTCAAATATTACTCTTAATTAGAGCTTTCCAATGATGTATCGCTTGCCCTATTCCGGCAAACCATTCTCAAGTTATAAGTAAATTTGTTAGCACTTGGCTGGTGGAGGGGGGGGCGGGGGAGGGGGCGGGGGCGGGGGCGGGGGAGGGGGAGGGGGATGGGGCGGGGGGGGCGGGGGCGGGGGCGGGGGAGGGGGAGGGGGCGGGGGCGGGGGGGGGGGTGTTATGCATGAATGGATTGAGGTCAAGGTCACCAAAAAATAATAATGATCCAAGGTCATGGAGGCGGCTGTAACCGTCTCCACCACCCTGTGTTCCTCAAACACTCCCAATCCCAACCCAAAAAGTTACGTCTTGCGAGGGATCCCAATTTTTGGCCCGCACGCACGTGGCGATCCAGTTTGGTAGTCTGGTACTTTTCTTAAACTATCCGTCTCCTCCTCTGACTCTTGTGACCGTAGCCGCAGCCGACTGACAAATAACCGAGCTCTCCCGAACCTCGCTCTTTTATGCGGTTTTCTCGGGGAGGGGGTTGGAGGGGCGTCGCACGTGACTCATCGATCGCATAAAAAGGGGGGTTGCCGCCGCGCGCGTGCCATTTCGGTGGCGGCATCGGTCGGGTGAGGTACTATCCGTAAGTCTCTGGCGCTTTTATAACTAACACTTGTTACTCTAAAATGTGTTTGCACTTATTATGCTAATTAGTCTTTATATTTGTGCACGGGGCATTTCCTGCACACCTGCAGGTGATACACCTTACAACGGTCTACTATTATACTTGTTGCTACAATACAAGATTTACCTGTCCAATTGGCAATTGTAATCCCACTTAGTCGTGCACGGCATATTTCTTGCACACCAGCAGGTCATACACTTTACAACCGTCTAATATTATAGTTATTGCTAGCTACAGTACAAGATTTACCTGTACAATTGACAATTGTATTCCTACTTATTCGTGCACGGAACACTACTTGCAATCCTGCACCTGAATAATTAATTAACTTCTGCGGCTACCGATACTTTTCTTCGCCTATATGTTCCCCCTGCTACAACCTTTCGCGGCGCCGCCCGACAAATAACTGAGCTCTCCGAAGTTGTGTTCTTTTATGTCATCCTCTCAGGGGGAGGGGTTGGAGGGGGGGGTTGGGAGGGGCCACACAACCCCCATAAAACGGGCATCGGTACCGCGCGCGCGTCATTATAGTGGCGATAGGGCAACAGTAAACAACTATCCGCAAGTCTCTAACACCTAGTCTAACACTTTTTTTTACTTACGCTTTTTTACTCTAACATATGTTTGCACTTATTATGCTAATTAGTCTCTATATATTCAGACACACTCGCGGGCGCCGGTCATATACTTGCCGATTGTCGAAGAGTACACATCTCCCCTGCGTGTATTATCATGGCTTCGCACTCTTTACAACTAAAACTTTTACGCACAAAACATATTTTACAGAAACAATCTAACTCCACAGTTTCTAAACCGCGTACTACATTGGCTAAGCTTAAGAAATACTACAGTTTTCACCCGTTGTACTTTGCAAAACCTAGCCTGTGCAACGCTGCATACTGTACTGATACTGTTTTGCACGCTGTCTTAACTGACATGCTGCAATATCAACATTTCAATCTTGTTACACCTATTGACGACACTGTCCAATTATTCTTATTCACTATATTACCGGGTTTATATGATCGTTCTTCCATGGACACATGTCTCATTCTACTCTATCGACTCGCACTGTAAACACCTATGCAGCTCTCCTTTCATGCAACTATCACAAGAAGACTTTGATTGAATAAATAAATTTTTAAAAACTTTTCCGGATGACCTTGACCCACTTCCCAAACCCATCCATCACTCTCACCCCACACTTCCAACCCCACACCTGCCACTTCCAACCAATGACCTTGACCTGAGCCAGGAGTGGCCAAAAGACACTATTCCTTAGACTGAAGTAACCAAAAAAATGATAAGTAATTTTTAATTCAATACTGAAACAACTCACTTTCATCCATAAATTGTGACATCCGCTGATAGATTTCCTAAATGTTTCATATAGGCTATGTATAGATGGTGAATCAATGAATCAATTAATTTCATTGAGCAGTTAAATCTAAACAGGAATTAATTTGCTGTAGATGGTATAATGTTTTTAGCAAATTTCTCTATAGGGAATACGCTATTACTGTAGTAGCCATGGTAAGACTTAAGCCCGGGACCATGATACTTTTTTGTTTTGAGGTCCCCAGAAGCCAAAAACACCATGTTCATTTTCATATATATATATATATATATATATATATATATATATATATATATATGTGTGTGTGTGTGTGTGTGTGTGTGTGTGTGTGTGTGTGTGTGTGTGTGTGTCCGAGGTACTGATAACTTTTGACAGCGACCTCCGATTTTGATGAAATTTGGTATGAAGGTGTAAGACCAGGTCTATTTTCATGAGTTCGCGAACCAGCGTCATTGGGTTATGTGAACGTGGTTTTATGGGGTTTCAAAGGGGTCAAAAATGGGTTTTTGGCATTTTTGGACCTCAGTTTTCAAAATTTATCAATTTTAACTAAAACCATTTAAAAGAGCTCAAAAAAAACAATTTGGTATTTTGAATTTTTATTTTAGCATAACTGGTTACAGGGAAAATCCAAAAATATGTATTCCATGTTATTCTTATGGGAAATCAAGAAAACCCTATACCTTGCTTATTTGTTGACATAACTTAATCAAATTTAGTATGTACATTATCTAGATAGGGTTTAACTTATACTTGCTTTCAAAACCCATATGGCGGCAAACCTACATACTCACCCCCATGGGGTTTATGGGGAAAATAAAGAATTTCCATAGCTTGATACAATTTTGTGTTTACTTTCACCAATTATTGATTAACTTAGATTTTCTAACAACACCCCATGGCAGCAAACCTACATACTCGATCCTATGGTGTTTTATGGGGAAAGTAAATAATCTGAAATTCCATGTGAAATTCGCTGAGTACGCAGGTCTGCTGCGACGGGGGTATTGTTAATATGCTAATTCCAAAAGTATACTATATTTAATGAAGTACGCTAGCAAAATTAAGAGAACCGATTAAAGTATGGGTTATTTTTACCTAAATTTACCTAAAATTCACCTAATTTTTCCTTTTTTTGAGCGAGATATTTGTAAAAATAGTTTAAAAGAAGTTTTTTTGGGCAACACAAATGCATTTTTATTCTATAATAATAAACAATAAATCAGTTTTTTATATTAACCAACCATAAAGAGAAATATTATTAAGAATATTAAAACTTGAAGACTGAAAAATGTTCTCATTTAGTAACTAAACATTAATAAATTTAATATTATTATTTATTATGAAAATAAATATTATTTACTTTCTGTTTCCTTCCATTAAACATTGGATACAACAGAGGTTTCTAATCTCATCCGCCGCTCATACAAATCAAGCACAATGCGAATCAAAACTGACGTGTCCACATTAGACTGGCATTAGCAGTCCGCTAATATGATTGGTAAAATATTGAAATATTTTACAATTATTTATTACAAGTGAACATGGTGGTCAGGAACAAAACAAATAAACTATAATAAATGGCTGTAAGTGTTACAGAATCATCTCAAAACATATAAAATGATAAGTATGAGTGAGTTTTGAAAATGTCAGTTGGTACAATTTAACTTTGCCACATAGGGGAACTCATAAACTTATAGATTTAAAGAAAACCTTTACTGGAAATTTCGAATATTTTTATTGCAATAAAAAATGTGAGTTAATTTTTTTTGTAACTTCCAATATGGAAAATGCTTTTTAAAATGCTAGAAAATGGTAAATTAGAAAATATGCTATTTAACTATACCCTATGTGGCACAATGAAACAGCACAATTAATTGTCATTTTAAAAACTTCAGTTTTGTATCGCTCTAAAACGGGTAGGTTTAGGAAAAATGTTCACTGATGTAAGGGTTTTAAAATTACATATAGATTCCAAAAAAACACCATAAAAAATGTAAGGTGTTTCGCGTTATTGGAAAATGGCGGAAATTTACAAAAATTGAAACTGATATTTTTCATTGCTAAAAAAAAATAAAAATAATAAAAATAATTTTAAAAAAATGGAATATACTGAATCGGGCGAAGTTCCCCATTTCAAAATTTCTCTCATTCTCATAGTTTATGATATACCAACGGTGGGGCTGTTAAGTCGTTCAGAGTGTATATTTATTACGATCGTGTAAAATATCTATATCTATGATTGTGTTTAAAGTCTAATAACTATGATAGGTGAAAAATGACTATTATACACATAAATACAAATCCAAATTTGAAATTGAAATGTCTAAATTCTTAATCTGCAATTAATCATAATTAAAAATCATCAAAAGTTACGTGACCTAATTAAGACTTCCTTTGAATCCTAGGGAGCACATACTTCTGAGTTCGTAATTCATCATGAAGTGTGTGTTTAAATGGTGAATAATGAGCATTTAATATTTCATTTTTCTGGTTTATCGTCATAAAAAATACAGAGCTTAAATAGTTTTTTTAATATTCTATATGTTGTGATAAAATTTCTTTGCACATGGATGTAACAAATACTATTAATTTAATTTTAAATAATCATTTGCTGGATTTACAAACTGAGTAACGTACAAAGTCCCATACGAGTGCTGTGTTAACCTCATCAGCGAACTGTCAATGGCAATCTAATATGTCCATGTCCATGTCGGTTTTGACTCTTGCTGTGTGTGCTTTTTATGTTGATCAGACGAGATTGGAAACAGCTGATTAGTTCATCTGTTCATTCGCAGCTGCTAATAATGTGTACATTTCTCAGTTTCATTTTCGTTCAATTGAAAATAGTTTTTGTTTTTAAAATATATTAAGAATTGTATAGTTTTTCTAATCAAGGCTATTATAATAAATCTTTATATTAAAAAAAGGAATGTTAAGTCTTTAAAATATTATATTACAGTTTTGTTTTCCTCCTAGTTCTATTAAAATAACTGTTGTCTCTTGTCATACTTTATTATACATTTTTATAATGAAATACAACTATTAGTTCATAAAATATGTTGCCAATAAGTATCCAATTGTTGGTTTGATAGAAAACGGTAGATAATATATTTTTATATACGATTAAACGATTGAAATTAATATAAAAACAATACATTATTTTATTTATAATAAAAATTTATACGAAAATCTATGATTGCAAATAAAATATGTTTGGCAATGCAAAAACCAAATTTTACTAACAAATGAGTAGGAGTTGGAAAAAGTGCAAGTGCAAAAATGCTCTATTCATCTGTTTTATTTATTCATATACTTAACACCACCTACTTGAATGTTACGTTGTTGTTTAATTAATGAATATTCCAAAACGGTACTGTTTTGGAATATTCATTAATATTCATTAATATCAAGGTCTCCCTGAAAAGGTGGAGACCTTTTCAGTGGTAATGCATTTTTTAAATATAAAATTGTTATGTTCAGTTACATGTTAGTTAAAAGTCACTGAGAATTGTTATGTTTTTCTAATTTTTTTGTAAATTTTCTCTTTATTATCCTTTCTAAACTAAAATGTTTTAATAAAGAAACATTAATTAAATCTTAATATAGTGAAAATAAATAATTGAAAACCATTACGCTTGGTTAGGTAATATTTTATATATTTCTTAAAATGAGCAAGTAACAACCTTTAGTAGTTAATAATATTAGTAAATTTACTTTTTACATCAATAAAAAGTAAAAGAAAATTAAAACTATATAACAGGATAAAATGTTTACGACCGAGAAATAAGAGCACTAAGCTAATGTGTATAGTAGAATAAGTCAATACTGTAGACTCCAACGTTTGTATTTCAAGCTATATTTGTTATAGGTTTAATTACAGTAATAATAATTAGTGATATGTTTTAAATTTTAATTCAATCTTCAAAGCATTGAGTATTTATTATGATATGAGTTATGTAAAGAACATTGAAGAACCCTCTAGAACCCTATTCCTTATACTATAATTCCTTCCTACTGTTAGTCTTCTAACAGTGCCAAGTACTATAATCAACAACCTTCCAACCTCATTTTTTCGACATAACCAGGTAACTACTTTTTATTTTTTTCTTCTACTTTTTTACCAAATTTTTATGTTTTTAGCGAATTTCCCTATAGGGAATACCCCCGTCGCAGCATACCTGCGCACTCAGCGAATTTACAATGGAATTTTAATATATTTTCTATTTCCCCAAAAAATCCATGTGGATGAGATTGTTTGTTGGTAAATATAAGTTAAACCCCTACCTAATGATTGGACATACCAAATTTTATAAGGCTATGATGTTCTCTTTATTTTCCCCATAAACCCTATAGAGTTGAGTACGTAGGTTTGCCACCATATAGATTTTCTAAGCAAATATAAGTTAAACGCTTCCTAATGAATGTACATACCAAATTTTATCAAGATATGTAAATAAATAAGCAAGATAGAGGGTTTTGTTGACTTCCCGTAAGAATAACATGGAAGACATACTTCTTGGATTTTCTCCATAACCATTTAAGCTAAGTAAAAAATTCAAAATACTAGATTGTTTGTTTTTTTAAGCTCTTTTAAATGGTTTGAGTTAAAATTGTTGAACTTTCTAAATAAAAGTAAAAAAAGCCAAAAACCCATTTTGAACCCTTTTGAAATCCCATAAAACTCCGTTCTCATGGTCCGATCATTCTGGTTAATCGCGAACGCAACCTAGTAGACACTGGCTTACACCCCTGTACCAAATTTCATCAAAATCTGAGGTTCAGTTCAAAAGTTATCGTGTACTTCTGAGTTCGTAACTCCTCACGAGGTGTGAGTTGAAATGTTGCATTGTGTTTATTTAATTTTTCATTTTTTGTGGTTTATCATCATAAAAAAATACAAAGCTTAATTAGTTTTTTGATATTATATATGTTGTGATAAAATTTGTTTGCACATTGATGTCACAAATACTATTAAGTCAATTTTTAATAATCAAATGCTACATTTACAAAATGAGTGACCTACAAAGTCCCATACGAGTGCTTTGTTAACCTCATCAGCGAACTGTCAATGGCAATCTAATATGTCCATGCCCATGTCGGTTTAGACTCGTGCTGTGTGCTTTGTATGTTGATCAGACGAGATTGGAAACAGCTGATAAGTTCATCTGTTCATTCGCAGCTGCTAGTAATGTGTACATTTCTCAGTTTCATTTTTGTTCAATTGAAAATGGTTTTTGTTTTTAGAATATATTAGTAAGTCTTTAGTTTATCTAATGCACTATAATCAAGGCTGTTATAATAAATCTTTACATAAAAAAAAGAATAACATGTCTTTGAAATATTATATCACAGTTTGGTTTTCCTCCTAATTGTTGTCTCTTGTCATACTTTAATATGCATTTTCATAATTAAATACAACTATTTTTAGTTCATAAAACATGTTAATAATAAGTATTCAATTATTGATTTGTTCAGAAAACGGTAGGTAATATATTTGTATATGCCAGTAAATCATTAAACTATGGAAATTAATATAAAAACCATATATTTTGTTATTATAATAATAAAAGTTTATACAAAAATCTGTGATTGTAAATCAAATATGTTTGGCAATACAAAAACCAAATTTTACTAACAAATGAGTAAGAGTTGGAAAAAGTGCAAGTGCAAAAATGTTCTATTCATCGGTTTTATTTATACACTTAACACCACCTACTCGAATTGTGTTACATTGTTGTTTAATTAATATGCCAAAACGTTACTGTTGCAAGGTAAAAAACTTTTCACTGGTAATGAATTTTTTTAGATACAAAATAGTTATGTTCAGTAACATGTTAATTAAAAATCACTAAGAATTGTTATGTTTTTCTCATTTTTTGTAAACTTTCTCTTCATTAACCCTTCTAAACTATAATGCTTTAATGAAGAAACATTAATTAAATCTTAATATAGTAAAAGTAATAATTGAAAACCTTTACGCTTGGTTAGGTAATACTTGATATATTTATTAATATATATAGGACTAGGAATTCTGTATTGTAAATATTTTATCGTGTGCACTTTCTCAGTCATTGCTACTTCCTGTTATTGTATTGTGCATTTGATTTTTTCGTTCTCAAACATTGTATGATCTGTTGCACCTTTAGCAAGTTTAATTTAACATTGTAACTTAGCTTATCAAATAATATTGTAAATGGTGTTTGCCGTGGAAAATAAATAAATAAATAAATATGAGCAAGTAACAATCTTTAGTAGTTAATAATATTAGTAAATTTAGTTTTTACATCAGTAAAAAGTAAAAGAAAATTAAAACTATATAACAGGATAAAATGTTTACAAAAAACTAGGTTTTAATTTTTCGGTCAAGAGCTGTATACTGTATACAACCGAGAAATAAGAGCACTAAGCTAATGTGTATAGTAGGATAAACCAATACTGTAGACTCCAACGTTTGTATTGCAAGCTATATTTGTTATAGGTTTAATTACAGTAATAATAATTAGTGATATGTTTTAGGTTTTAATTCAATCTTCAAAGCATTGAGTATTTATTATGATATGAGTTAGGTAAAGAACATTGAAGAACCCTCTAGAACCCTATTCCTTATACTATAATTCCTTCCTACTGTTAGTCTTCTAACAGTGCCAAGTGCTCTAATCAACAAACTTCCAATTTCATTTTTTCGACATAACCAGGTAACTACTTTTTTTTCTTCTTTTTTTTACCAAATTTTTCTGTTTTTATATATTCTCATATGCCAGTTCTTTGCGCAAAAATCAATGATCTTGTAATTATTTTTATTTGTTATTGCTCAGCTTAGAGTCAAATTTAGCCTAGTCAGTATAGTTTTAGTTTTGTGACAGTGCCAATTGTATTTTCTGTAAATATTTAATGGCAGATAAATCTTGAATGTTGAATTTTGAATCTAGTACCTGTTCCTTACTATTGGTCAAACATACTGTATTTGACAGTGTAACCATGGGTCTCTAGTATTTAGTTAACTGATAGTTCTATAGATTAATTTTTCTTAATGCAAAAATACCCACCTTAACACTTGATATAGGCTATTAAAAAGAACCTTGAAATCTCTAAAAATAAAAACATCATTTTTATTAAGTATTTGTACTGATCTAACTTTTTCCAAATCCAATTTTTTCGCAAAATGTAGGTGGTTTTAACCTTTAAAAGATTAATATATTTATAATGACTAATATCACTAAATTATCATTTGAAATGGAGATGAAGTATTTGATAATCAAACAAACAATCCATAACCTTAGAGGATGGGGTCAAAGAGAAACTTCATAGGAAGATTTTGATGCACCATAACAACAGTAGGGGTAAACATTTACAGTTCCTTAGCGTAAAAAAACTATTTTGAATTCACAGATTAGATGCAAACCCTCCCACTGTTGTTTCGACTCATACTGATTGTATTTAAAATATTTTACTAAAAAAAAAAAAACACACTTCAAACATTCAAAATATAACGTACTCATGAATTGATGAAATCAATCTATTTGTGCACTGATAAATGTTTTTCTATGAAAGCAATGTTTTTACTGTCACTCCCTCATAATAAGTATCATTTCAAAATAAATTTTAAAATCATCCAATTACATTCAACCGAAAATTTCTTAGTGAACATTTATACTTGTTTTTCCATCAATATTTTACTCACATTGCTATGAGTGAGAAGCAAACTGCTATCTGGTAAAAGTTCTTATGAGGTCCTTGATGTTGATTTTTTTTACAAAATACTCTGTGCAGATTTATAAATAAGAAAACATAAATAAAATAAAGGTTTCGCAAGGGTAATGTAAAATAATCAGTCATCAAATTACATGATAAGGCCTTAAAGATTTTGAACTTTTTATAATCAATTTCAATTTTTTTTTTTAAATCACTTTATAAAATAGTTTCAAATTGTTTACTGCCTCATTTGAAATGTAATTTTGAATTAATTCTAGGCTAAAAATTTTGATTATATGACCTTAGAAAGAAAGTTCACATGAGAACTCTGCATAGTCTGTCTTGAAAAGTACTATAAGGTAAATAGTTATCAATATTATAGATAATTCAATATTAATATTAATATCAATATTATGATAAGATTGGATAACAGTAACACTACTTTGAAGAAGGATTTAATATTTTCAATTAAAGATTCTAAAAAAAACTAATTTGCATCTCCCTAGAACATTACGTTTTCTAAAAATAATAGTTGTCTGTTTATTAATGACGACACAAGAACAAGGTTCTAAAGTAAACGCTTGCAGCACTTCTTGTATTCGATTATAACTTGGAGTGTATGCTGCAAGAACGGTAAAGTTGCAATTTGACGATTCTGCTGCTGCAAATAAAGAAGGTATGCCGACGATTCTCATCAATCTACTTATTGTTTTTTCATAATAATAATTTATTTTTCATAAGATTTTGTAAGTTATTATTATAATTTGTTGGTAATTTTGTAATTAATTGGCACCATAATCAAAAGATATGCGATAGATAGATATAATAAAAGATAGATATAATATGAGATGTATAAGTAAATTAAAATCAAATTTCTTTACATTTATTTTTATTTTTATTAATTTGCATTTTACTTATTCTTAACATTTATGTTTTTTTAGGAAATCCACCATTCAATGCCTTGGGAAAGTACAGCTTTTATCTTTGATGTAATATGACTACGAACAAATTTACAACGTAAAAATACGTCCTAAGTATGGGTGAAAATACTTCAAAATGCACTAATATGGTCTAAAAAAGTTAATGTCTGTTCCACTAGTTATTTTATTGTTGAACTTCAATCAAATTTATCCATATAATTAGAAATGTTCAAAATAGTTGTAAATGCGAGAGAAATCATTGTTAAGGTGTAGGTAACTCGGGTGTTTATTGACCACATAAAATTGACTGAGAACCAATTATTGATCGATTAGTAGTCATTGGATGTTCATATTAGATATATTATTTATATTACACTTACTTGAATTATACATATTTAAAATCAAACTTTAAAACATGCCAAGGAAATTTGAATTAAGATTAAGAACAAATTGTATTAGTGTACACCGTTTAGCTAAGGTTAAGCATTTTATTGCCTCTATTTTTTTGTACTTTTGCTATGAGTGAATGTTAGATTTCCAAAGAAGTTATTGGCAGATAATACCATCTAGGGGCTGTCATTTACGTCTCACAATCTGGCTGTCGACAAGAAGGAAAATGTTTCATATACTGGACAGCTAGAATTACCATTTGGGAAGGACTGTCTCTCTTCTAGACCAATAAATTGCCTCTTTCGACTGTAGCATGACAAGCGAGCATGTATTTAAATGAAAAACATAATTTCTAAATAAATTAGTTAAGGTTATTAGTTAAAATAAAACAGTTCAATGAGAAACAGACCATTGTAGTTTTTATTTTTTGTAGTTTGGTCACATGATCTAGCAAATGTTTTTATTTATTAATTTATTATTAATCGTTTCTTCGGCAGTTATTAAATATGTTATGGTAATAGTAAGAAATTAAACATATCACAAGATTGTCAAGTTGAGTCAGGTTTCCGTTTCCTCGTGTTAATTGAGGCGATTTATATTAGAGCATCAAATTGAACTTATAGCTGAAGTGGTACATATTGATTTTAATTTAACACAATAATAAGAATTATATTAAAAAATATATATTTATAACCATGGTTAAAATTTTAAAGTTGCATAAAAAGTATTTTTAATGAATATTAATGGAGTCTAAAAACAAAACGATAGCCACGTATAATTCTAAATTGTATTTAATTTGCCCTACAGTTAGTGCTTCCCTTGATATGACTGTAGCGTTTCCTTTTGTTACACTAAAATATAAGAGAAGCTACAAATCAACCAGATAAAAAAACTCGGGAGTGTGTTTTGTGACTACATACAATTTATATATCTAATGATATATCACTTGGTAATTTTTTCGTTTATGGGGGTGAATGTAAATTAAATTTTTATGTGTTTTAACATTTTAATAAATGAACCTTAAACAATGGATTGATGGTCCCCGTTTTAGAATAGCATAGCTTGAAAAAGTTTATAAATATTGAGTTTGATTGTTTTGTTTCAACGGCAATAATTTTAATTGTTGATACTTATTCCAGAAAATTAACAAGACTTTTTTAACACTGTTCTGAAGACATATACAGTACTTGTGAATCTTCTAAAAAATACCACAATATCACCTACAAATTTTTAAAATATTAACACTAACCCTTAAGCATTGCACCCTTAACCCTTTCATTACATAAACAAACTTATAACGGTTTAAATGAAAATATCAGAATCGTTGA
>JAQYXR010001508.1:0-31149 GCA_030545055.2 Neoaliturus tenellus | reverse complement strand
GTAGTGGAAAAAGGGGGCTGCTGGCTCACTTCAAGGTCACCTGAGGGATGACGTCATCGAGGTCAATGACCTCACCGATGACGTCATCGATGACGTCATCGATGACGCAATCGATGACGTCATCACCAATGACGTCACATCCATGACGTCACACCCATGACGTCACAGAAATGACGTGCTGATGACGTCATCACCCCTTACGTCACCAAAATGACGTCATCGATGTCACAAAGGTCAAGGTCACGCTGAAACCTAAAATTTTTTGGCACTTTTGCTGTTTCTCGCACTACGCTCCGAGTTTCAGTCCGGTTCCCATGACCTTGACGACTTGGAGCGAAATTAGACGAGAAACAGCAAAAGTGCTGAGGAAACTGCAAGTTTGCAACGTGACTCTGCCTAAACCGTCATGTGACACCGCTCGGGTGACCTTGAAGTGAGCCAGCAGCCCCCTTTAGACCAGTACTACAACCGCGATGTGCACCCTACGACAGACACCGAGCGACTGACTGTCCGGCCCCGCGCACTCTAGGTATATGGGAAGTGGTGGGGGAACTGCGATGACCTCGGGAAACTTGAAAATGTCAAGCCAGGTAGCACCGTTTTGGTGCTACCTTAAATTTACATGTTAAAGTGTGATGACCTTGAGGTTGACTGTGAACCTGGGCTTAGGATTGTGTTTAACAGCTTGACGTTTTCGCCAGAGTTCAAGTGTGGTGACATTGAACTGGTTAAAATCAAAACTGCACAGCAGACTGCACAACACGGATGTGCATCCTACGACAGCCGCCGAGCGACTGACCTCCGGGCCCTGCGTACTCTAGATATATGGGGAAGTGGTGGGGGAAATTTTAAGGTCATTTAAACGGAGTTTAAAAAAGTCAAAGAGTAGAAAGACTACTCTTGTGAGTCTATAGCGATTTCATTGATAGTGAGTGCTTCGGTATGCCAAGTTGATCTGTATTGACACGCCTCCTAAATAATGTTTGCAAAAACCTGCAAAATGATTGTTGCACAATTTGCAGCCAGTTAGCTGTTTTAGTTTGAATTCAATGCAACGTTCAGGGCAGCAAGTGTACTTATGCCCTCTCATTTGGTACACATGGAATGTCTTCAACTTCGGTTTCGGCTTCTTCCAAGACTTGCACTTACACATGCACTGACCAAAAGCTTCACATGTTCTACAAGCCAGACCATCCACCACATCAATGTCATTTGGCCATGAAAAACATTTCTGTTCGCAACAGTAGTTGAGTTGACTGTCCATGTTGCTGCGGTGAAGGTGCGCGATGAAATGATGCTGTAGTCAGTGAGAGTGCACCTTAAATAAACTCAGTGGAGGGGGAAAGGTCAAGGTCATTCAAACAGAGTTTTAAAAAAGATGACTAGTTGTCCTCCTCGTCCGTCGTACTTGGAGAGCTGTCAGACGAAGAGCCCCGCGCAGGTGCTCTCCAGATGAAATGTATATCTATTTGAAAGCGCAGGCCTGGATCTTGTACCATCAACTCCTTTAATCTATTACATACCAATTCCACTTTGTACACATTGTTAATAATCAACACCCAAGGCTTCGGCTGAACATAACGTGTAGTTGAGTCAGCCTCGCAGACAGTTACACCTTCCGGTGATATTGGAGTGTATAAATGTGTAAAATCTCGTTGCTGAGGCTGGCTTGAAGTTGAAGGTTCTGTGCCGACCCTGGTTGCATCAAAATTCAAATCCATTCTACATTCAAGAGGTCCAGGGTTCCCGTTTAATACATTGAGTAATTTTTGATACAAGACTTCCACTTCTGTCGCATCCTGTAAATGAACAGTCCACCGCAAGGGAAATGCTTCGTCCGTAGTGGAGTCAACTTGAGAAAGAGTTCTTTCCGCCATGGCAGCTAAGCAAGGAATGAGGTGAGCTGCAGTCAGTTGTAACATTATCGAAAAGTAGAGGGGGAAATTTCAAGATCATTTAAAATTGGGTTTTAAAAAAGAAAGGAGTGGAGGGGAAAGTTCAAGGTCGTTCCAACATCAGTAGTGGAGTCAGCTTGGCTGATGGTGTTGTCCGCCATGGTTGCTTGTCGAACAAGGAATGACGGGTGATGTGATACTCATGCAGGAACATGGTGAAGTGGTGGGGGAAGTTTCAAGGTCATCCAAACGGAGTTTTAAAAAAAAGGAAAACCTACAAAGTAACATTGAAACTTTCCAACTGATGGTGGCGGGCGTTTTCTTCTGCAACCTTGCCGACACATGTGACTATACCATATAGTATGAAAAGTATAACCATAATAAGGCCGAACAATAAAAGATAGCCGTTGACTATCATGATATTTTCTGAGTGGATCTGCTTTCTTCTTATCTCCCTCTCTTGCATCCTTTTCTCTAACTCGTGGATGAAGTCGCAGCATGCGTGAGGACATCTTTCATCTGTTGGTAGGTTTGCCATTGTTGATGTTGTCGGTTTGGCTGTTGAAGATGGAATGAGGTTTCTAATCGTGATGTGCCATGTACACCAATAGTGAAGTGGTGGGGGTAGCAAAGCAGTGGAGGGGGAAGTTTCAAGGTCATTCAAATTGTGTTTTAAAAAAACCTATCTTGTTACTGAGCTAATATGTCAGTAACAAGATAGGTGTTTTTGCTCTTTTACTTCTTTAATATAATGAAAAAATAAACATATTCTACAATGGTTAGAACAAGAAATACAACTGCTAGTCAGCTGAAGTAATCCAAGTTGTCCGGCTCGGTCTTCATGGACGTCGGTGAGGAAGCTGTCGATGAGTGTCCAGGCTCTTCCTTTGGCTGCCGGGTGTTCCGTATATTGCAAGCGTAGACTTGCACATTTATACGGTAGCCTCTTGCCACCATTAGCTGCAACTCCTTGTACAAATCGTTCAGCTCCTGTTGTGTTTTGATAGTCACCTCCTCATAGCTGGCACAGCTTACGTTGAGAGACATCCTGATGTTGCTAGGTTGGCTGCTGGAGTAGAAATGAAGCCAAGGCACAGCGCTTGGAGGTATATGAAAAAGTGGTGGGGGTGTTTGCATTCAAACAGGTTTGACTTGTAGCGTGGTGGGGGTAACTGTGAAATGCAAAGGTCAAAGGTCAAGGTCACCCGCGAAGTTTAAAAAAAAATGCAACATATCAATATGTGACAAACTTCACATATTGATATGTTGCATTTTTTGTCTTTTGTTTTTTATGGTTTATTTATTTATAAAACGTTACAATAACATATTTACAACAGTAAAACTTAAATCTAACACTGCTGCTTGTCGGCGATGTGGATGGTCAACTCGGTGGAATTGCTACCCGTGCAACCGTGGGAAACCAGGTAGAGACAGCCGGGTTGGATGGAGCGCAGATCCTCGTTCTGGAGGAGATGGACGAACCGTTTCGGCAGGTAGACTTGGAACTTGGGCTCATCCCCCGGAGTGAATGGTGCCTCGCTAAGACTGCAGCAGATGGCCTCTCCAACTGTAGTCTCCATCTTCTTCATGGCGTGGATAATGTAGTGCTTCTCGTCTTTAAGTTCGGAACACTTCTTGACGGGTAGTATGGTAGATTTGGAGTGAGCATTGAACTGCTCAACCAAAGTTTGCAGGAACTGGTGAGATGCCATGGTCAAGTTATAGATCGTCTTCTTCGTCTTCTTGCTGGGAGATTTTGTCGTCTCGGAATCTCGAGTAATACTCATGCCAGGTCCCGGTCTGCTCCTCACTTATATAACCCCCGTTACCCCCACCACTCCCCATTTCCCCACTTTGAAGGTAAGATGCGAGTTTATAGGCGTTTTTTAAAGCGCAATGTCTATCTTTTTCATGTTCTGGACTTTTAGTACAAATACAAACATTTTCCATCGTATACTTGTAGTTTTTATCCAAATCCACATCATTAACCGGAACATGAGTAAATCCTTCGATCCATCTTTTCTTTTCCAGCCCCTTTGTGTAAATATTGGTAAACTTGTCTGAAAAGTGATGCATAATGTGATACAAGTCCGTGTAACTTGTAAAACCATCATACCAATCGATATGATGGAAGTGTTTTGAAATCCATCTGTTGGTAGTAGCGGCTTTACTGGTTAAAGATGAATAAGAACATGGTGGTTTAAATAAAAACGAATAAGGAACACTTGTATTGATGTCGAAAAACACAAGTTCTTTTATGATAAATCTATCATCATTACCCCGAAACGCTTGGAACTCAATTATACCAGGTTTGGACTTTACTTGTTCTTCTTCCTTGTCCATTGCGAAGATCACTCGTCTGCTCATGACGAAGTCCAAAGGTCAACTGATTTCCACACCACGGTAGGTACGACTTTTATACCCGGCCGTACAGTTGTTGGCGCGTTGGTGTATATTTAACGTGGGCACCGTCCCCGGTAGGCCTAACCCCACAAAGTGTTTGATATTGTTTTAAAAATTAACCATTGCTGTGTAGTTAATTGTCATTTAGGTTTCCATCTTTACATTTTCCTTGTTTTCATTTTCATCACTAACACTTGATTCTTCTCCTCCTTCTTCTTCCTCTTTTTCATGTTTTACTGATTTCTTATGTAGTTGAGCGTACTTTTCCAATTGTCTCCACATTTGTACTTCATGAGGAACCCTATTGAATATAGAAGTATCTACAGGTCCGTACAATATAGGTGCGTCCGGTTGTTTGTCCAAAGTGTCTTCCAGATAATCTTTAATAATTGAACTTGAAAACACCAGTTGTCTCAAGTATCTCGTTATTGGTTCAGTTGCACAAGTTAGAATAAAAAACTCTTCTCGATTAAGTTGAATCTTGTTATCATGTCTTGTTGTGTCTCTAAACCGCAACTGATGATCACCACGATGTTTAACAATATCGATTTCCACATTTGAATCCAAAAGGCCTACTCTTGTCTTTCTTCCAAACATGTTACTACTTAAATAGCATTCTAGCAGATGCAAGTGTTTCATAAACGATTCCCAAGCAGTGTCCGTAAACAAAATCATTTTGGGTCCATGAGTTAAAATTACAGTAGGGGAATAATATGTAGATTTCATAACACCGATTAAAACACTTTTGTCCAAACTGGAAGAGATTGGGTAAAATATTCGCAAGAATACCTCACTTAATATGTTAGGAGAAATATTATCTTCAATATCCCTTTTCCTCTTGTGTGCATTCTTTCTTCTTTTACCTTTTTCCTCAACATTATTACTGGCGTGGAGTTGTCCGCAAGCGTTGTGTTCATCTCCCTCCGGTTGACCTTGAAGATCTAAAAAGTCGGATATCTCCTTCTCAATATCTACTACATTTTCTTGTGTACCACTAGGAGAAGCCATATTGAATAAGATGCTACCCATACAACAACAGGCAACAAACTGATAAGGAGCGAGCTGAACGCTCTGCTTTTATACTCGCGGAATGCATTGGAATGTAGGAAAACCGGTCTTTTACAATACATTTTTAACAATTCCAGTTAAAGGTGTGTATGTTACGATTTTATCATGTAGAATTAAACAGTATGCAGTTGTATTAGCCGATATAGGCGCGTTGAATTCCATTTCTATTTTTATATCTACACTTGATGATTTTACCGATTCATTTTGTTTAGAACAATCGATTACAACTATAGGGTAACCATCTAAGTATTTTTCTGGTGATAGTAAAGGTGCATTCGTTTTACCATAATATGAACTTTGGAATCTTGCATACATATCGTACAATATGCTGTACTTTTTATTAGCGAATGACACATTTAAATTATCGTATGGAAAAAATTGTGAATTTAAATAAACTTTAATATTTTTCAAGTTGCAATGATCAAATTGGCCTGCATGTTTGGTGATGGTGTCTCTTCTGCCTGTTTGTAAACCAAATATAATATACCTGGCTCGTTCCACATAATTAGATGTTTTAACTGTCCAAGTGTGTCGATCCGTAGTTGGCAAGCTGGGATGTTCATGAAATTCCCAACTTCTAAAAGGAATTACAATATCACGATCAGCCTTTAACTTTCTTAATAGTAGCATTCTATGCTCGTCAGCTAATTTTACATGTGGAACTCTCCATACAATTTTGTCTAATGTTAATTTCCATTCTAAAGTTGCATCTGTTGTACCGTCTGGAGCTTTAATAATATCTTTATCGTTTGAAGATCTCAACAAAACTAATTCTTGTTTAACGTTTAATATTATTTTCCTATAATCTTCAGCAAAACCAAGCAACAAACGTAACGGAATATGAAAATCAAAATTTCCATTTGTATCTGGAGTGATTGTGTCTTTTGCAGGTAAAACCCATCCTGCAGGTTGTATTAAATTGGTTTCATTAGGTGATATAGATGTTAATCCCTTTAAAGTTGTTGCAATACCTACTTTTTTAGTAGAATCAACTGTTACACCTGATATTTCATATCTAATTTCATCAAACAGGAAAGCCATGGGATTATTTATAAATGGAACTGTTGTACCAGTAGTAGTACCGTCCTTTTTAGTAACTTTTCCTTCAATATACAAGTAACTTTCACATGGTAGCGTGTAAATGTCTTGATTTTGTATGGGAATACGAATTTCATCGTTATTGTTTAATTTTGATGAAGTGTAAGGGTTGTGGGTGTGATATTCTTTTTCCCATAGGGTTTCGTCGAATGTTGGACCCTGAGCTATATCCAGTATATCCATTATCGGTTACTTTTAATCCAATTCTCTCTAAGAAACGAATGTTCTCGCGTGTTAACTCCTCCACAGCTGAAGAGCTACTAATGCGGATTTCCGTAGGTTGTTCGCTTTTAAATGTTAAACCCATGATTTTGTATTAAAGTGTTGATTTTAAATGTAATCTAACCGTAATAGGCTCTTCTCGGAAATCTATCAAGTTACCGTCTTGATCCAATACGTTCAACACGATGTCTGAAATGAAAGTGGTGTTCAAAGGTAGATATACCAGGTTTTGCGGCTTTTCAACAATTTTAAATCCAGGTGGTACACTGGGGTAAAAAGTATGTATTATATGAGTATTTGCTCCATCTCTGTAAGCTCCTTGTATAATGTTACAAGTTATGTCTATACTATTGACTTTTAATATTGTTACAGTTTGTTTACCGGAATGTGTTTTATTTGGTTCTAAAATTGCTCCATCTTTGGGAAATCCTAATAAATCACCAATTGAGTTTGGCTTAGTGAAATCTATATAATATTTTGAAGTAAGCTCAGCTTTCATTGTATTATTATTACCTTTTAGCGATATATTGTCTTTTCCCATTTTATTTTGCAAAAATTCATTAATATGATCAATTTCATAAGAACCTGTGGGTAAACTGCACTCTTCTAAGTCTGTTAACTTACCACTGGCATCTTTTCCTTTATAATAATGCAATAAGTTATTTTTACCTTCCGTAACATTGGGAATAGAGTTGTAAGTTGTAAAATCCAACAGTGCTGCCTCCCAAAATCTTCCTTTTTGCTAGCGTAACGCTGGAAAAAGGATACTTCGTAAAGTGGACGATTTTCCTGTTAATGATACCGTATAGGAAGACATCTCAATAGTGACTGATACTTTTAGCTAGGAATTCCAAACATAAATGGCCGCATATTGAAGTATTATCAGGTTGTTCTCTTTTATAGTTGTAATATATGTTTTTAGCAGATTTAAAGTAATGTTCAAGTTCTTTAGGTGGTGGCAAATTTCCAAAACTATCAAAATAATATACATTACTATTTAGTTTCTTATAACACACCCAATGGGTGCCGGACCCTTCAGTATTATCCAAATTTACGATTCCAGTCTCATTTTTCCATATTTTCTTTGGTAAACTGTCTTTCATAAATACTCCGCGGAAAAATGGTATTTTTAAACAGGAAATATATTTAAATAATTCAACATTAGTCAACGCTTTATGTGGTATAACCAATTGATTTCTTTTATTTAATATGCACGATACGGTCTTAGGTATAGACCAGCCCCGTTTTTTACCATTGACCATATTGTCGGTTTTTTATTATTTTTCCTCGGAGAACGTCTTTTTAGTCTAATATTACCACCATGTTTTCTCTTGGTTGATCCTTTTTTATTCTTACCCCTCCTTTTTCCACCTCCTACCGCTGTTTTAGCCTTCATACCTGCTGTTACCGCTAAAGCTGCTGCTTTTTCCGCAATACTAGCGTCACTAGACTTTACTCGTTGCCAAGCTATATTCGCTAGCTTTTTATCAGCGATTGACCTATTTTTTGAATCGGTAAACGTGGAATATGCGATATCGTGTTCTTTACAAGCCTGATCTAACTTATTTATGCCTGGATCACCTCTTTCCAGTCGTTTTTTTAATTTAGTTCCTGGTCCGCAATACTGATAACCTCCCGGTATGTGAAATTCGTATGGTAAAGCGTCTATTGCTCTGTTTACGATAGATCCTACTGGAATACGATTTAAAGCTTTACTTAACAGAGAAACCGCTGTGGACGTGATACCGCCTCCTTTCCGTATAGTGTCTCGATATGGACTGGTGTAATGAAACGCCATGATTGTCTTTTATATTTGAAAAGCGTAACCCATGTGTTACCTCTATGACAGGTTGCACATAAATGATGTAATATATGGTGTTATTTAGTTAAATATCAAAAGTACCCCAATCTGATGATCTAAACTTTTGTGTGTTATGATTAAAAAAATATTTATAAAGAATTTCTTGTTTAATCCATGTATTTCTCATTTTTTCGTCAATAGGTTTATGTTGTCCTGCTACAATATAATTATGCATATCAAATAATAAATTACCTATTACTTTAACAAGAAAATTAACAGTTACAGCGTTATCGGCATAATCAGGGTCTGCAACATTTGTTAATCGTTTGTTTTCACAATTCCACCATTTTTTCCAGTTGGCTCTAATTGTATTATCTGTTCATAAGTAACAGCATCACCAGGCTTTTCACCAATACCTAAATTTGTCAATAACTTTCCTTTACCATCCCAAACATAATTGTTTTCTTCAAGTAAAGTAAACTTTTTATTTCCTTGTACAAATACATCTCCTTGACGTGTTACTACTTGGTTTTGTTTCACAAAACCGGAGGTTTCTTGTTTTAAAGTTTCCTTCATTTGACCCACCGTTGCACCATCTGATGGTGCAAAACCATCTTTTACATTCGCTAAACAATTACCAAGACAGTCAATAACTCCTACATCACGTGTAATACAATGATCTTTGATGTATTTTAAATTTACAGCATCATTTTCATTTTTTGGATAACCTATATCGTTAATAACAAATTTATAAAAAGAAAACCCATCTTTTGTCTTTTCAGGTATTATAGAATGTAAATAGCGTCTATTTATGCTGTCTTTTTCATCTACAGGGTCTGCTACGTTGGATATACGCCGATTTTCAGCATTATACGTTTTTCCATTAAATTTTAACGTATTCTTTAATTCCGATGATAAATAACCTCTGTTTATTGCATCAGCGTTTTGATTTGGCTTACCAACGTTGGAAATTCTATGATTACCCGCGTTATATGTGTTTTTATCTAATTTCAGTGTTGGTACTATCTCTTTTTTTAATACTTTTAAATTTATTGCATCATTTTCATCTGTGGGATCATTAATGTTTTTTAACCGTTTATTACTAATATCATAATCTCCATCAGGTGTTTGTGGTAATCCAACACCTCTTTTTAAAGTATTAAAGTAATATAATCCATCCGATGAATACCGTCCGAACTTGTCAACACTCATGGTGCAACTGAATAACATTCTAGAGTGTAACCCATTTTTATAATATTAGTCCCGATTTCTAACCCATATCAGTTTTTATACAAATTCTTAGTCTTCATCAGTTACATTTGCATCATTCCCGGGACATTTAAAATATTTTAAATCTGCACTAATTAATGATCTGTCTGCTTCATTTCTAAATACATGATTTTTATGAATAAATTCCTCACCAGACAATTTTCTAAATCCGCTAAATGAATTTGGATCTGCAATTAATATATTTTGATAATCATTTACATCCATTAATTTAAATCTTTTGGTATTATAAATAAACTCTTGATTTGCACTATCATATTGTAATGTTTGTCCTACAGTTGCAGCATCCTTTGGATCTGTTCCTTGTGCCAAATTACCTATTTTCTTATTTTTCGCATTGAAAGTACTACCTTTTGGTTTGTCTAATATTAAAGATTGTTTTACTACAACACAATCGTAATCATCGATACCTGGAAATATGTCAATTATTCTTCTATTTGTACCCAACCAACTTCTATGATAATTGTTTGGATTAGTATGTAAAACTTGTGATAAAATCGGAACATCATGAGCATCTGTAGCTAAATGCGCATTTGATAATTTCATGTCTTTGCAATCCCAAACATTATTTTTTTGTTCAAGTAAAATAAACTTTTCATTTCCTTGTACAAACACATCACCCGACCGTGATACTACTTGATCCTGTTTTACAAATCCAGATGTTTCTTGCTTTAAAGTTTCCTTCATTTGACCCACTGTTGCACCATCTGATGGTGCCGAACCATCTTTAACATTCGCTAAACAATTACCTAGACAATCAATAACTCCTACATCACGTGTAATACAATGATCTTTTATATATTTTAAATTTACAGCATCATTTTCATTTTTCGGATAACCTATATCGTTAATAACAAATTTATAAAAAGAAAAACCATCTTTTGTCTTTTCAGGTATTAATGAATGTAAATAGCGTCTATTTACGCTGTCTTTTGCATCTTTAGGGTCATCTACGTTGGATATACGTTTATTTTCAGCAGTATACGTTTTTCCATTGAATTTTAACGTATTTTTTAATTCTGATGATAAATAACCTTTGTTTATTGCATCAGCGTTTTGATTTGGCTTACCAACATTGACAATTCTATGATTACCTGCGTCATATGTGTTTTTCTGTAGTCTTAATGTTGGTGATATCTTTTCTTTTAATACTTTTAAATTTATTGCATCGTTTTCATCTGTGGGATCTTTTATGTTTTTTAACCTTTTATTAGTTATATCATAATCCCCATCAGGTGTTTGTGGTAAACCAGCTCCTCTTTTTAAATTATTTGCGTAATATAACCCATCCGAGGAGTAACGTCCGAACTTGTCGACACTCATGGTGCAACTGAATAGTAATCTAGTGAGTAACGCATTTTTTATGAGATTACCCCACGGTTTCGGAGTTCATCCACTAAAGCCACCCATTCGTTTTCCAATCCAGTATGACCCGCTTCTTTAGCTTCATGTATTAGTTTCATTCTATCCACCAATTTATTGATATTATTGTAATAAATCACATTTGTGTTATATAGTTTCTTCATTAAACCTGTACCTGTAACAGATTTGTTTCTTTTTCTTGGTTCTGGAGCACTTATATCCAAAGTGGATGACACAAACCTTCGTTTTACAGGTTTTCTTGGCATTATCGGCATTGGTTGTCTTCTCGTTGTTGGTATTAACTTGGATACAAATACTCTATATTTTAAAGACCTAGATCTAAAAACTGGTTGGTCAGCTAAATATTTTCTCCTGTATGCATTGGTGTGTTCCAAAATCTGTTTATATGCTTCCATGTCTTCTTCTTTAACTAACAATTCTAAAGGCTTTTTTTCAAATAATAATTCAAATAATCCTCTTGTGCCCTTATATCTTTGATTACCAACAATAATATTATCATTTTCATCAATGTTTACCGGGCTATTACCAACCATTAAACCTTCTTCTGTTAATCTTACTCCATAACTATGGTAGTTTTTATTAGGATTTATTCCAGCTAACATTTTTATCATGTATTTCCTTCCTAAAGGTCCTTTGTTATGAATGTTTTCACCCAACAAGCTTATGTTTGACGGACCTTCCCTTGCTTCTTCTTCTTTTTCCTCTTCACTAGCAGTTGATACATCTTCATGTCCTCTTTTAGCTTTTACTTCATATAATTCTCTTATACCACTATAGTCTGGTGATTCTAGCTCTCTTTCAGGTTCTCCGCCGGTAAAACCACTATATGTAGAGGATTCCAGGTCTTCATCACTAAAATCTTCTGATTTTACATTTTCTCTTTCAAACTTTGTAATAGGTGCAATTGCATCTCCTTCCAAAACGGGTTTAGCAAATTTTTTGTTTAATTGTTTCAAGGGTTCAGTAATAGGTTTAAAAGTAGATTCAAGAAATTTCTCCCTTTCGCTAATACCTAATTTTAATGCTCTGTTTTTATCTCGAATAGAATCACTAAGTGATTTTATTTCCTTTATTAACTTTTCTTGGTTAACCATGTTTGTAGCAAGACGTGTTGTACAACAATGAATGTTTTACATCATGATCAGTGTATTAGTATAAATTTATCAAATCCTATCCTGTATCGACCATTGTTTAGCGGTTGTTCCTTCATAATTGTTAAAAACCCATATTTTTCAGCCCAAGCCTTTCCACACAACTCTTTAAATCGTTCAAATGGCATATCCGCACTTACATGGTCATAATATATGTGTTTTAGGTTGGTTTCATCCTGTTAAAATACAATTAACATGTTTGCATTGTCTCTAATGAGCTGTTTCGGTATTTTGCTGTAAGTTTGACCAATATAAATGCTATCTATGTTGTTATGTCGACCCATGGCGAAGTAATTTCTTATTGTATTTTGATTTTCACAAGATACGTCGTCAAATATGAATACTGAGAATGGTTTAGCCTCTTGCGGTTGCATGACACTCTCGCTCGCGTTGAATTTAAAATATTTAACTTCAGGCACATTATTGAGTATTTGTTCCAATAACTGATATTTTGGTTGTTGTAGTGACTTTGAAAATACATATAAATTATTAAAACGTAAGCCTTTAGGGTTTGTAATCAAATTGAATACTACATTTGTTTTTCCACAATTGGAAGGACCGGTAACCAGACAACGCACCGTGTTTGGTAACAAAACACCGTGTTTCCCAGTATTGAATTGAGAACCATCCACTGTGAGTTCATCTATATTATTAATAGTAAAATTGTCTTTTTGCGGTATTATCTCCATCCTTTGTAATGGTTCAACCCAAAATGATGCTCTATCATTATATTAGATCCTTTTTAGGTATCCAAGAATCTTCCGTTTTATTAAATCCTAACCATCGTACTTTAACCTTATCTTTTTTGCGTTGCAACACCTTTTCTACTAGATATACATCACCTACTGTTGATTTTAACATTTCATGTCCATAAAAACCTCCTTCAAGCAATTGTCCTTTATTATCTTTTAAAATGTAAGTTTCTGGTACTGTAGGTTGCACCTTAAATACGGTAAATACCTCATTTGTCCAGTTTGGAAGATATCTTTTACTGAATACACCTTTGTATTTGCTTATTCGCACTTTATCACCAACATTAAACCTTTTAGGCTTTAGTTTTTCAACTCTTGGTTTAGTATTCAGTTTTATACGTTTTAATACAAGTTTTTCATTTTTATTAGTCACCTGGCTTGGTTTCATACCGATAGTTCTATGAAACTTGTTATTGTAATCGCTTATAAGTTTTGGTAACATATCAATCCATACGTGCGATCCTCTGTTAGAAAACATCTTATACATCGCACCTTTTAAAGTTCTGTTGAATCTTTCAATTATTGATGCTTTTACCTCTGAATTGGTTGAGTAATGGTTAATGTTGTGTTTTTTCATTAAATTTGCAAATTCCTTATTAAAATATTCTTTTCCATCATCAGTTTGTAAATGTTTTATAGTATGTTTGTCTCTTTGTATAGCTGTTTCCATTGCTTTTGTAACACTTTTGCCACTTTTATCTTTTAGTGGTAAAGCATCTGCCATTTTTGAAAAACAATTAATAATAGTCAATATGTATTTAAATCCTCTATTTTGTTTACTATAAGGAATCATTTCGATTAAATCCGCTTGATATAAATCATTTATTCCTTTTATCACTGTATTTCTTCGTGGAAACTTTCTTCTTGCAGGTTTATGAAGTTCGTTGACAATTTCTTGCTTCAAATCCTTCATATTGCAGGTTTGAATGTTTCATGTATCACATGTATAATCACAATGAATGTTGTCTTAAAGATTCACATCATTTATATAGGTCAAGGTCATCCAAACTTGTGTAAAAAAATGGGGAACACGGCGTTTGACTTGCCGTGTTCCCCATTTTTTTACGGAAGGAGAAAGGAATAAGGTCGAAGTTGTAGAGGGGCGAAGAATAGGTTACTAGTCGATAGGGTTTAGAGAGTAGTGTCCAAAAGGAAGAGTGTGAATTTTATCCGGCATAATATGAATTTTATCATCTCGAGCTGACAGTGCTCTTTTAACTTCAGTGACACTGTAGACCTCATGTTTAAAGCTTCTGATAGTGTTGAACGTTGCAGACATTGTAGAATCTTCAAACAAGCAGGTCTTGTAATGGTCAAATGTCACATGTTTCTTCAAGTACGATGTTTTGACTCCTTTTGCTTTCTTGACTGTGGGTGTGTTGTTCTCGTTGTACATTTTAAATGAATACAATTTTGCCATCAGTGCCACTATTTCTTCTAAAGGCATTCCATTTGCTTCATCTTTAAATTTTCCGATTACTTTTTTATTCTTTTCGTTGTAATTTGGATGGTTCTTCGGATAGTCAGAGAAGTCAAAATCGTCTTTGTATGGGAAACTCCTTAGGTCTTCATACATGTCCAAAGTCTTTATCCAGTAGATAAACGCGTCCGTATCCATGTATGCGACTCCAATGTTTTCCCTTCCGTAGTGTTTAACCATTTTGTTATAATGGAAATCATACATCAGGGTTTTACTTATGTCCAAAATCGACATACCTATGTATAACGGACGGTCCATGACTATTGTTGTTTTCTTCATACTGACAGCGACTAGATTTTCGTTTATAATCATGGATGTTCCGAAATTTGGTTTTTGCACTAATTTTTCCAATTTCCTAGGATCACTCACTAATTTTACATTTTTGTGTTTTCTTTTGTTCTCCAAGGTCTTCCCAAAGATGGCGTTGTTCATTAATTTATAGAAGTCCTTTTCAAATGCCGTTGTCGCTGCAGCTCTTCTTGTAGTGTTGGAATCAATATATGGTTTCAACCAACAAGACTGGGTGAATTCAATTGCTCTATGAATTCTCACTACACGTAGACCCAATTCAAGAGCTTGTTGAACTACCCAGTAGTGAGCCACATACCGATCTTTATTCTCCAACGTCATCATCAATTTTGGCCATCTTCCTGTCGGTGAAACTTCAGTCTTGGCTAGGAGAGGCAAGTCGTAGTGATGGTCATGAAGGTGCTCCGGATATTCGAAATCACAGTCCAAAATATAGCCTTTTGGACCATTCTTTGGAATCTGTGAGATGTCACCGATGGTGGCCGGGTCGATCCATTTGAAGTCAGCGTAGGGAAGCGGATTTGACATTGCCCAACCATAAAGGTTGTTTGCGTCAAAGTAGCCAAGGTAGACCGATGGTTGTCTCTCGTCGAAGCCTGGGATGTACTTGTTGTTAGCTTTGACATGACGTGTTACAGCTTGTGTCAAACCGCCCCGTACACCAGATTCTATCATGAGCACCATATCAATATCTGTTAGAAGTTCCAATCGACAGTTGGTTGACTTTAGCATAGCTTGCCATGCTAATCCTGGAGATGTGTACGAGTGTAGAGGGTCCAGTCCATAGGCGGAGAAGCAGGTGTTTCGAAATTCTTCCATCACATCGCACAGCAGAGTTACGTCCAATTTTATGTAAAAGTCGGAATATTCCCCTAAGGTTTGAATGTTTAGTTGGTTCCAAACATTACAAGCATGATTGTAGTCTTCAACGGTGATTGCACTTTCATTTAACTTGCTATTGAAGGCTTCAATCGGTGGCAGACTGGTTTCTTCAAATTTTTCTGCAGAAGTTATGTAATCATAGGGGAACACTCCTTTACGCATTACTAAGTCCAATTTATCTTCATGTACAATTTTGCTGGTTTCTTTTAGATCTTCTCTTCTTAGGTTCTCAGACAATTTGGCTAAACTAGTTGACATAAATCTATAAGAGTCTACGAAGCGAAGTTTAATTTTACCTACTGTTTTTGAGAAACTGATGTACTTCTCCAATGTTTCAGCTAATACTTCGATTCTTCCATCATCCCGTCCTAATTCTGGGATAATGAAGTGGGAGTCATAGCCGCTAAGATTGTGTATCACGACAGGGATAAAGTTTGGCAGTTTGTAATTTATATTGCATGAATTACAAGCAGCTCCTCTGTATAACCCTGTCAGGTGATCGTGATCTCTTACTTTTTGATTTTCTTCACTGAAGCTCTTCTTGCATAAATAACATCTTGTTGCCAAATTGTATTCTTCTTGTTGATTTTGATTCAAAGGTTCCATAGGTAAAACATTACCGTATAAGCGTTGCACCTTTTCAGCAATGTCATACAACTGGTCTACGAAATGCTTAGCGGCTTCTTCCCCACGGTAGAGTATCGGAGTGGATGTTAAACCATAGTCTTGCAACTGTTCTTCAGGCAAAGTTGATTTCACCAATAAGCAAAAACTGTTAGGTTAATGCAATTGATATTTGGTTCTTCTAGTCACCTCACCATCCGGAAGCTCCTGTGGTACTAACGTGGATTCTAAATCTGCGTAGACAGCTACTGGAATCCGATATTGGTGAACTGTTTTGTTGAATTTGATGAACGCTCGAGATGGCGGCGGCAGACTAATCTTCACTTCATAGTTGTCATTACAAAGTCTTTGGTGTTCCTTCAACCAGTCCGATCCTCCATGTTTTAAATCTTTATTTGTAAAACAAAAGCATCTCTTACACACTGTCACTCTAATCTTCTTTTTGGTTAATTGTCGTGCAACCAAAGCTTCAAAATCTTTTATCCACACATAATGTGAAATTTCACCTTTAGTTATCAATAATAAATCAGTATGGTTTCTTTGCTTCACTTTTCCAACTCGTAGTGGATACACATTGTTCGAATCATCTAAGCCGAACACGTTAACAGAAACACCTGGATTTTGTTTCTCAAATTTTGCAATTTGATTAAGACTCACAGGATACGACATTCCTCGGAAGTTGTAGCGGTGTTCGTTTTCATAATATTCCCTACCAACTCTACAAGGATTATGTTTTACATACTTAGTTAGCATCGCATACTTAAAACATTCATTATCCCCGTTTGTAACATTTCTGCAAGAGTTGGTGTCTTTAATTTTCTTTGGTAGAGGGATAAAGCTGCTACCCCTCATACCATATCCATGCTTGTGAACCCTCACATCCATACCTTCGATCGATGATAGCGTCCAGCCAGATCCTCTTCCTTCATGTTCTTGGAGTTTCATTAGCAGTTCATTCAAACATTCTTCTAGAATTTCATTGATATCAGATGTGGTTGTAAGGGTTCGGTTTTTAGCAATGAATGCTCTTGGTGAGTTTTCACCATCGGTATTAGTAAACATAGCCTCCAACACCAATCCAAATTTAATAAAGTTCAATCTTGCCAATTCTTCCATCAATGTTTTTACAACTAAATTTTTAGCTTGGGTTATAAAGTTTTCCAATTCCAATTGCACATTATTAATTTTGAAATGAGTTACAACTGGTCCTGGCAAGGCTGTGGTGCGCAGTTGTCTTATATCTTCCACTTCTTCTGTATCCTCTTCTTCCATATCCTCTTCTTGGGTACGCAGTTGTTTTACATCTTCCACTTTTTTTTCTTCCATTTCCTTTTCAATAAATCCTCCAGCTGTAGATGGTCCAGCTCCGGCAAATTGAATAACACTTGGTCTTCTTCTTTGCATTAACTGTAAATAGCTAGCCCAGTCCTCCTGCTTCTGGGGTTTTTCCAAAAACCGATCAATCGCATCCAAGTCTTCTTCACTTACTACAATCTCTTCTTTTCTGTCCTCTTCACGATGCAATTCTCGGTGTAACTGTAGATAGCTATCGCAGTCGTCCATCTGCTTCTGGTAGTTTTCCAATAACCGATCAAACGCCTCCAAGTCTTCTTCACTTACAACAATCTCTTCTTTTCTGTCCTCTTCATGATACAATTCTCGGTGTAAAACAAAGATGTCTTCGTCTTGAAAAAACTCACCACAAATATCGCAAAGAGCCATTTTTACAGTTTGGCTATGAGTGTGCACTCGGTGAATGTCCACGCAATAATGAGCAGCGCGCTCAACTGGGTCCCTTTATACCCGAGGTTTAAGGGTGGGGGAAGGTGACGTCATATACATCCAGTTTATCAATCATGTAGTAGATTTGGCTTTTAAACACCCATTTTCAATTTATTCTTCAACAGGTTTGATAAACCAATGATCTTTGGTCTAAATCCACTACTTTGTACAAATTTTTTTTGTTTGGGCACTTCTCGTCCGGAGCAAAAAACTCTTTGGTCAAGGTCAAAATTTTTTTCTCAAAAAAGTTCGAGGGGGGGGGGTCATTACTGTAGTATTTAGGTCAAGGTCACGAAAAAACTTTAAAAAAATTAAGCCCCACCTGGGGCACTTGGGTTGTCATCGCTGTAGCCTCCGAAGAGACCCAACTATGACAACAAGGCAACATCCAATGTCGTGTACCCTTCGCCACGCAAGACTTGTAAACATTTACTGCATTGTCTTTCAGTAGCTAACAAAGATTCATTTACGTAATTTTGAGTTTCCAGAAGGAAACAAACTGAGGACACCCTAGTGGCTTACCTCCTCGTCCGAGTGCAGAGGCCGCCGCAACCTTTTGCATGCCAGCGTACAAACGGACATGCTCCCAGATGCCATCCGCAACCTTTTGCATGCCTGGCAGGAGCCTACCGATAATTAAAATAGGCTTTACACGGGGGCCTACTCCCGTAACCTATCTTTAATATTTTTTAATTTACAATGCATTGAATTTTTACAAGTCTTTGTAGGTCAAGGCCACACGGACATTAAAAAATTTCGGCCCCCGTACATCCATGGCGAACCACGAATGTTCGGGGGCCTTGGGGACTAAAAACACAAATAGCTAACAAAGATTCATTTACATAATTTTGAGTTTCCAGAAGGGAAACATACTGAGGACACCCTAATGGCTTACGTCCTCGGTCCGAGTGCAGAGGCCGCCACAACCTTTTGCTTGCCAGCTTACAAACGGACATGCTCCCCAAATGCCATCCGCAACCTTTTGCATGCCTGGGCAGGAGCCTACCAATTATTAAAAGTGGCTTTACACGGGGGCCTACTCCCGTTCCCTGACTTTACAATTTTTTTTGAGCATTGAAAAAGCTCAAGGGGGGATTGCTAAAACAAGCGTATACACTTTAGAAACATATAACACACTTACAACACACAATTGAGCTCAACGTAGTCAATGCTGGAACAAGCACATACACATTAAACACATATAACAAATAAGACACAAAGAATAAAAGACACAGGAGACATAGGGTACAAGTAAAACACTCTCATATAAAACAATTCGCAATACCCAAACGCAAGTGCAATATCTTACAACTAATACAAGTCTTAAAGTTAGAGTAGACTTCGCTAAACACTGAAGGCGCCATTCAATGTTTAGTGATGCCTATGGCGGTCCGTCCCGGTCGTTCACGTTCAACGCGCGGGAGCGGACTGCGAGCCGGCTCTGGCTGGGCCCCCTTATATCCCCACCGGGGCAGCCACGCCCAGGATATCAGGGGTGGGGGAGGGGGTGGGGGTGGGGGTGGGGGTGGGGGGGGGGGGGCTCGCACTTTTTGTCGGGGGGGGGGGGGGGGGCTCGCACTTTTTGTCGGGGGGGGGGGCACTTCTCGTCCGGAGCAAAAAACTTTTAGGTCAAGGTCAAAAATTTTTTCGAAAAAAAAGTTCTCGGGGGGGGGGGGCACTTCTCGTCCGGAGCAAAAAACTTTTTGGTCAAGGTCAAAAATTTTTCCGAAAAAAAGTTCTCGGGGGGGGGTTCGCACTTTTTGTCGGGGGGGGGGGGGGGGTTCGCACTTTTTGTCGGGGGGGGGGGGGTTCGCACTTTTTGTCGGGGGGGGGGTTCGCACTTTTTGTCGGGGGGGGGTTCGCACTTTTTGTCGGGGGGGGGGGGGGTTGACTAAGTTAAGTGGGTCAAGGTCACCCACAACACTTGTACTCTAAGTGTTGGCTATACCCCCACCACAACTGGGTCCCTAGGCTGCACAACACCGCTTCGCCAGTATGTCTCCGGCTTCCATGCTGAACTGCACCCCCGCGGAAGCGCACCCGACCTTTGGAAACGTGCTTGCCCAAGGCGCTCCACGGGAGGGGCTCACCAACGCTCTCAGGAGTTCAGAACAAAAAAAAAACAAACTTGTGGAACCAGCAATTTAATTTTACCCAAAATTAACAGCGAAATTTAACAACAGCAAAACAGAGGAAAATCGGGAACATCCAAGGTCCACAGTGATAAATTTGATAACAAAAGATTTTACCAGAAGTCAATGTCACCAAGGTTGGCCAACCAGAATATCGATATTCAAAATTCAAGAACAACAGTCTTTCAGTTGATTAGCTTATCTGAAACTTTAACTTTAAAATTGGCATTGATAAATTAAATAAATAAATAAATAACAACCAATAAATTTCAATAAATAAACATAACAAATTACATACACAAAATACACAAAAGAATTGGCGTGCCGAATTTTGAGGTTGACAAAAATATAATTCCACCCGGAGACCTGTGGCGCAGGGCGGGCTCCTAATGGGATATTAACCTAACATAGAGACTACAAATAAATAAATAAATACTGTCACACATAAATAACAAAATATCACAGTTCATTGGTGGAGTGGCATATCACAGTCGTTCGTTTATGGCCTCATGGCACTGGAAAGAAGAGCGGCCTGCAGCTTCGGCAAGTGGGGACCAAGGCCATGTATGTCCCCTAGGTGGGCAGGCGGACGGACCAGGCCGGAACCATCATCTGCAGGGCATTGTCGGTGGGACCAAGTCCCCAGCTGGACCCCGAAAGGCTGCGTTGGGCAGATTAAATTACCGCATTATAGCACAAAATCACTGGTTGAAATGTCAAAATTACTATAATTACTCTTGAAAACCCAGAGTGACGAAATTGTGCGTCTTGCAGTCACGTTCACCAACGGCACCTATGATCTTTTTCAGGACGTTGCGTCACAGCTGGTGAAAAGAAGAAAAACAACACCGAATATTCCAGAATACTGCACACAGAAAACACTGGCCAGGAAAAAAAAACAACACTATAACAAATGAGGCGTGACATCACACATGGTGGGCAAAACGTCACGGCTCAACCTCCCCCTCCAAAAGGGAACCACCCGGCAAAACAAAAGGCAAACAACCTCTCCCCAAAACAAGAAGAACACTCACACCAGGAACGCTCAGGACAGTCTGAAAGCGGGGGCGTCAAGTTTTCCCAAAACCAGGGGACTACTCACCCAAAGTTTTTGTGCAGGCCTGCAAAAAGAGAAACAGGGAAAAACCAGAACAGAGTGGAGGGGACAGAAAGGTGATCAGGCTTCCTGGCCCTGCACACTTCCCGCACAGACTTCCGAGCAACTTAAGGATTTCCGCGGTAAGGCTTAAGATGACTAATGTGCACCTTCCGCAAAACCTTTCCGGTCTGGGGATCTCCCAGCCGGGCCGTCACAGGAGTGAGGAACTCCAAGATGCGGTGGGGACCTGTCCACCTGTAACACAGCTTGGCGGCTCTCTTGTCAACAGCCGAACTGGCTGGATGAGCCTTGCAGAAAACCAGATCCCCCACCTGGAAGGGGTTGTCAACTCTACCTCGGTTGTATTTCCTCCTCACAAGTTCTCTAGCCCTAATGAGATTACGCCTGGCCGCTTGCCAAGTTTCCTTGACATCGGGCGTACCAGGCGGTGGCAGAAGGTCGCCAATCCTCCAAACATTTGCCAAGGGGTTGTTTGGTTTGAAGCAAACATCAACTCGAAAGGAACCGCCTTGTGACTCTCATGGGTAGCAGTGTTGAAAGCGAATTGGATCCAAGGGAGCTCTTGATCCCAGGTTGTCTGTCTTTCAGCATGGAAAGCGATGAGAGCGGAACGAAGATTTCGGTTGAACCTCTCAGCATGAGAAGGCTGTGGATAGTAAGGGGATGTGGTCACATGGCGGATACCGTGCCCAAAGCACATTCTTTTGAAAAGATGCGAGACAAATTGGGTTCCGTTATCGGAAACTATGGTGGCGGGAATCCCAAAGTGTTGGAACAGTTGGGTTCGAAGTACCTGAACGGTGAGCTGTGCAGTGGCATTCCTTAAGGGAAAAAGCCAGCAGAACTTGGAGAAGGCATCCACACAAACAAGCAGGAAATTGTTTCCCGACTTGCTACGTGGGAGAGGCCCAACATAGTCGATGAAAACCTTCTCCAGAGGTCTCTCCGCCACCTCAGATGACAACAACCCTAACTTGGTATTCTGAGCGGGCTTACTGAGCGAGCACGTTTGGCAAGAACGCACCCGCCCCGCAATGTCCCGGTCCATACCCTTCCAGATGAACAGTTCCCTAATCTTGGAGATGGTCTTGTGGATCCCTAAATGCCCACCCACAGGGGAAGAATGAAAATACTCGAAGACCATCGGAATAAGAAGACTTGGCAGCACAATTTTAGGTTTACCCTGTTGCCGAGCTCGACAGCAGAGGGCACCCTGGGACAGAAAATAAGGGGGGTGGGCTCCCCCATTCTGGAGTTCACCAATGATTTTAGCCAGCTCAGGATCGTTTAACTGGTGGGGAATGATATCCGAAAAGGCCAGAGGAAATTCCAGAAGCACGGCACACTCCGTCTGCTCCGGATCAGAAAGATGGTCGTCGGGGGAATGATACATCCTAGAAAGTGTGTCAGCAATGACATTCTGAGTGCCTCGTACATGTTGGACGGTAAACTTAAGGGACGAAATTTGCACCACCCAACGACCAATTTTCCCGAGCTGGCGAGGGTGCGCGAGAAGCCAAGAGAGTGCCTGGTTGTCGGTCTCCAGCAAAAATTCCTTATGTTCAAGGAACCTTCGGAACTTGTTTACACCAAAGACAACAGCCAGACACTCCAGCTCGTATACAGAAGAACTTTTCTTCTCGCAAGATGTCAAAGTTCGAGAGGCGAAAGCGATAGGCTGCCTAACACCATCTACTTCTTGGGATAACACGGCCGCAATGGCTTGTGAGGAGGCATCCGTCTGCAAAATGAACCTACGACTGAAATCCGGCATCGCCAACACAGGAGGTTGCATCACCGCCTCCTTCTAGAGCTCAAAGGACGTCCGCTGCGCTTCACCCCACTCAAACTTGGCGCCTTTCTTCCTGAGCGCATTCAAAGGTGCGGCCAACTCCGCAACATTGGGGATGAAGCGTCGATAGAAATTCACCATGCCAACAAACCTAGCAATGCCTTTGGCGTCCTTGGGTGGAGGAAACTCCCGGATGGCCTGAGTCCTAGCGGGATCTATGCGGACGCCCTTGGAGGAGACCAGATGGCCCAAGAAAGAAATTTCGGCTTGAGCGAAACTAACTTTGTCCGGATTCACGGTAAGGCCAGCCCTACGCAAACGAGTCATAACTTCCTCCAGATGAACAAGGTGGTCCTCAAAACTCTCACTGTAAACAAGAAGGTCGTCCAAGTAATTGAACACAAACTTGAACTTCACATCGTGAAAAATGGAATCAAGAAGTCGGGTGAGGGTTTGAGCTCCCACAGCTAAGCCCATGGGGACTCGTGTGAACTGATACAAGTTCCACGGAACACAGAAGGCAGTGAGAGGTCGGGACTCCACTTTCAATGGAATTTGGTGATAAGCCTGATTGAGATCAAAAACAGAGAAATACTTGGCCTTACCGAACCAGTCGAAAGCAGAATGCAGGTCGGGGAGAGGGACGGAGTCGATTTCAATCTTGGCGTTGAGCTTGCGATAATCAATGACCATACGAGACTTTCCATTTGGTTTCGGGACAAGAAATGCTGGACTGGCATAGCTGGAATTGGAGGGTTCGATGACCCCATTTTTGAGCAGGTCATCAATGATGCCTCTGAGAGATTCCATTTTGGGTGGAGCTAACTTGTACGGATGAGAACGTACAGGACGAGTGTCCGTGAGACGAATTTCATATTCCAGCAGATTGGTAGCCCCCAACCTTGGCGTAAGCACCTCAGGGAAAAGCTTGCAAAGATCCCTGATAGCCTCAGCCTCCGTCGGAGCTAGATGCCCTAAAGGATCGGTCTTGGTACCATTCTCTGTCTCAGGCTCTACAGCAGCAGCGGCACTCAAGACCTCATCAGCAAAAGGAATGGACACTCGTCTGGAAAACCGAAAGTAACACTGACCTCGACCTAAATCCAAAATTAGGCCAGTGTGTTTGATGAAGTCCGCTCCCAGGATGATTGGAAAGCAAAGGTCCTTAGCCACAAGAAAGCTCCACACCCAGGAAAAATGCTCAATCTTTATTTTGATTTGAGCTTCGCAATTGATGACAAGAGGTGATTTAGAAGCAGTCCAGCATATAGAAGAGTTTGGCTCAGTCTGCCTGATGAAACCTCCAGAAAATAATTCTTCATAAAACGCAAGGGAGATTAGACAACGGGCGGCTCCAGAATCCACAAGGGCCTTCTGCACCGTGTCTCCAGCTAAAATGTTCAGGCGAGGGCAGACTGAGCGTGCCGCTTTGACCCCCATCGAGGCAACCCCACGCATCCCCCGCAACAGAGGTTCCTTCTCAACAAAATCAGATCTAACTACCTCTTTGAACCCCTTTTGCAGCATGCCACTTGAAGTCCACACTCACTTGAACCACTTCACTTGAACCACGCTCTGCTACCATCTGAACCGCACCCCCGCGGAAGCGCACCCGACCTTTGGAAACGTGCTTGCCCAAGGCGCTCCACGGGAGGGGCTCACCAACGCTCTCAGGAGTTCAGAACAAAAAAAAAAAAACAAACTTGTGGAACCAGCAATTTAATTTTACCCAAAATTAACAGCGAAATTTAACAACAGCAAAACAGAGGAAAATCGGGAACATCCAAGGTCCACAGTGATAAATTTGATAACAAAAGATTTTACCAGAAGTCAATGTCACCAAGGTTGGCCAACCAGAATATCGATATTCAAAATTCAAGAACAACAGTCTTTCAGTTGATTAGCTTATCTGAAACTTTAACTTTAAAATTGGCATTGATAAATTAAATAAATAAATAAATAACAACCAATAAATTTCAATAAATAAACATAACAAATTACATACACAAAATACACAAAAGAATTGGCGTGCCGAATTTTGAGGTTGACAAAAATATAATTCCACCCGGAGACCTGTGGCGCAGGGCGGGCTCCTAATGGGATATTAACCTAACATAGAGACTACAAATAAATAAATAAATACTGTCACACATAAATAACAAAATATCACAGTTCATTGGTGGAGTGGCATATCACAGTCGTTCGTTTATGGCCTCATGGCACTGGAAAGAAGAGCGGCCTGCAGCTTCGGCAAGTGGGGACCAAGGCCATGTATGTCCCCTAGGTGGGCAGGCGGACGGACCAGGCCGGAACCATCATCTGCAGGGCATTGTCGGTGGGACCAAGTCCCCAGCTGGACCCCGAAAGGCTGCGTTGGGCAGATTAAATTACCGCATTATAGCACAAAATCACTGGTTGAAATGTCAAAATTACTATAATTACTCTTGAAAACCCAGAGTGACGAAATTGTGCGTCTTGCAGTCACGTTCACCAACGGCACCTATGATCTTTTTCAGGACGTTGCGTCACAGCTGGTGAAAAGAAGAAAAACAACACCGAATATTCCAGAATACTGCACACAGAAAACACTGGCCAGGAAAAAAAAACAACACTATAACAAATGAGGCGTGACATCACACATGGTGGGCAAAACGTCACGGCTCAACCTCCCCCTCCAAAAGGGAACCACCGGCAAAACAAAAGGCAAACAACCTCTCCCCAAAACAAGAAGAACACTCACACAGGAACGCTCAGGACAGTCTGAAAGCGGGGGCGTCAAGTTTTCCAAAACCAGGGGACTACTCACCCAAAGTTTTTGTGCAGGCCTGCAAAAAGAGAAACAGGGAAAAACCAGAACAGAGTGGAGGGGACAGAAAGGTGATCAGGCTTCCTGGCCCTGCACACTTCCCGCACAGACTTCCGAGCAACTTAAGGATTTTCGCGGTAAGGCTTAAGATGACTAATGTGCACCTTCCGCAAAACCTTTCCGGTCTGGGGATCTCCCAGCCGGGCCGTCACAGGAGTGAGGAACTCCAAGATGCGGTGGGGACCTGTCCACCTGTAACACAGCTTGGCGGCTCTCTTGTCAACAGCCGAACTGGCTGGATGAGCCTTGCAGAAAACCAGATCCCCCACCTGGAAGGGGTTGTCAACTCTACCTCGGTTGTATTTCCTCCTCACAAGTTCTCTAGCCCTAATGAGATTACGCCTGGCCGCTTGCCAAGTTTCCTTGACATCGGGCGTACCAGGCGGTGGCAGAAGGTCGCCAATCCTCCAAACATTTGCCAAGGGGTTGTTTGGTTTGAAGCCAAACATCAACTCGAAAGGAACCGCCTTGTGACTCTCATGGGTAGCAGTGTTGAAAGCGAATTGGATCCAAGGGAGCTCTTGATCCAGGTTGTCTGTCTTTCAGCATGGAAAGCGATGAGAGCGGAACGAAGATTTCGGTTGAACCTCTCAGCATGAGAAGGCTGTGGATAGTAAGGGGATGTGGTCACATGGCGGATACCGTGCCCAAAGCACATTCTTTTGAAAAGATGCGAGACAAATTGGGTTCCGTTATCGGAAACTATGGTGGCGGGAATCCCAAAGTGTTGGAACAGTTGGGTTCGAAGTACCTGAACGGTGAGCTGTGCAGTGGCATTCCTTAAGGAAAAAGCCAGCAGAACTTGGAGAAGGCATCCACACAAACAAGCAGGAAATTGTTTCCCGACTTGCTACGTGGGAGAGGCCCAACATAGTCGATGAAAACCTTCTCCAGAGGTCTCTCCGCCACCTCAGATGACAACAACCCTAACTTGGTATTCTGAGCGGGCTTACTGAGCGAGCACGTCACGTTTGGCAAGAACGCACCCGCCCCGCAATGTCCCGGTCCATACCCTTCCAGATGAACAGTTCCCTAATCTTGGAGATGGTCTTGTGGATCCCTAAATGCCCACCCACAGGGGAAGAATGAAAATACTCGAAGACCATCGGAATAAGAAGACTTGGCAGCACAATTTTAGGTTTACCCTGTTGCCGAGCTCGACAGCAGAGGGCACCCTGGGACAGAAAATAAGGGGGGTGGGCTCCCCCATTCTGGAGTTCACCAATGATTTTAGCCAGCTCAGGATCGTTTAACTGGTGGGGAATGATATCCGAAAAGGCCAGAGGAAATTCCAGAAGCACGGCACACTCCGTCTGCTCCGGATCAGAAAGATGGTCGTCGGGGGAATGATACATCCTAGAAAGTGTGTCAGCAATGACATTCTGAGTGCCTCGTACATGTTGGACGGTAAACTTAAGGGACGAAATTTGCACCACCCAACGACCAATTTTCCCGAGCTGGCGAGGGTGCGCGAGAAGCCAAGAGAGTGCCTGGTTGTCGGTCTCCAGCAAAAATTCCTTATGTTCAAGGAACCTTCGGAACTTGTTTACACCAAAGACAACAGCCAGACACTCCAGCTCGTATACAGAAGAACTTTTCTTCTCGCAAGATGTCAAAGTTCGAGAGGCGAAAGCGATAGGCTGCCTAACACCATCTACTTCTTGGGATAACACGGCCGCAATGGCTTGTGAGGAGGCATCCGTCTGCAAAATGAACCTACGACTGAAATCCGGCATCGCCAACACAGGAGGTTGCATCACCGCCTCCTTCTAGAGCTCAAAGGACGTCCGCTGCGCTTCACCCCACTCAAACTTGGCGCCTTTCTTCCTGAGCGCATTCAAAGGTGCGGCCAACTCCGCAACATTGGGGATGAAGCGTCGATAGAAATTCACCATGCCAACAAACCTAGCAATGCCTTTGGCGTCCTTGGGTGGAGGAAACTCCCGGATGGCCTGAGTCCTAGCGGGATCTATGCGGACGCCCTTGGAGGAGACCAGATGGCCCAAGAAAGAAATTTCGGCTTGAGCGAAACTAACTTTGTCCGGATTCACGGTAAGGCCAGCCCTACGCAAACGAGTCATAACTTCCTCCAGATGAACAAGGTGGTCCTCAAAACTCTCACTGTAAACAAGAAGGTCGTCCAAGTAATTGAACACAAACTTGAACTTCACATCGTGAAAAATGGAATCAAGAAGTCGGGTGAGGGTTTGAGCTCCCACAGCTAAGCCCATGGGGACTCGTGTGAACTGATACAAGTTCCACGGAACACAGAAGGCAGTGAGAGGTCGGGACTCCACTTTCAATGGAATTTGGTGATAAGCCTGATTGAGATCAAAAACAGAGAAATACTTGGCCTTACCGAACCAGTCGAAAGCAGAATGCAGGTCGGGGAGAGGGACGGAGTCGATTTCAATCTTGGCGTTGAGCTTGCGATAATCAATGACCATACGAGACTTTCCATTTGGTTTCGGGACAAGAAATGCTGGACTGGCATAGCTGGAATTGGAGGGTTCGATGACCCCATTTTTGAGCAGGTCATCAATGATGCCTCTGAGAGATTCCATTTTGGGTGGAGCTAACTTGTACGGATGAGAACGTACAGGACGAGTGTCCGTGAGACGAATTTCATATTCCAGCAGATTGGTAGCCCCCAACCTTGGCGTAAGCACCTCAGGGAAAAGCTTGCAAAGATCCCTGATAGCCTCAGCCTCCGTCGGAGCTAGATGCCCTAAAGGATCGGTCTTGGTACCATTCTCTGTCTCAGGCTCTACAGCAGCAGCGGCACTCAAGACCTCATCAGCAAAAGGAATGGACACTCGTCTGGAAAACCGAAAGTAACACTGACCTCGACCTAAATCCAAAATTAGGCCAGTGTGTTTGATGAAGTCCGCTCCCAGGATGATTGGAAAGCAAAGGTCCTTAGCCACAAGAAAGCTCCACACCCAGGAAAAATGCTCAATCTTTATTTTGATTTGAGCTTCGCAATTGATGACAAGAGGTGATTTAGAAGCAGTCCAGCATATAGAAGAGTTTGGCTCAGTCTGCCTGATGAAACCTCCAGAAAATAATTCTTCATAAAACGCAAGGGAGATTAGACAACGGGCGGCTCCAGAATCCACAAGGGCCTTCTGCACCGTGTCTCCAGCTAAAATGTTCAGGCGAGGGCAGACTGAGCGTGCCGCTTTGACCCCCATCGAGGCAACCCCACGCATCCCCCGCAACAGAGGTTCCTTCTCAACAAAATCAGATCTAACTACCTCTTTGAACCCCTTTTGCAGCATGCCACTTGAAGTCCACACTCACTTGAACCACTTCACTTGAACCACGCTCTGCTACCATCTGAACCGCACCCCCGCGGAAGCGCACCCGACCTTTGGAAACGTGCTTGCCCAAGGCGCTCCACGGGAGGGGCTCACCAACGCTCTCAGGAGTTCAGAACAAAAAAAAAACAAACTTGTGGAACCAGCAATTTAATTTTACCCAAAATTAACAGCGAAATTTAACAACAGCAAAACAGAGGAAAATCGGGAACATCCAAGGTCCACAGTGATAAATTTGATAACAAAAGATTTTACCAGAAGTCAATGTCACCAAGGTTGGCCAACCAGAATATCGATATTCAAAATTCAAGAACAACAGTCTTTCAGTTGATTAGCTTATCTGAAACTTTAACTTTAAAATTGGCATTGATAAAATTAAATAAATAAATAAATAACAACCAATAAATTTCAATAAATAAACATAACAAATTACAAACACAAAATACACAAAAGAATTGGCGTGCCGAATTTTGAGGTTGACAAAAATATAATTCCACCCGGAGACCTGTGGCGCAGGGCGGGCTCCTAATGGGATATTAACCTAACATAGAGACTACAAATAAATAAATAAATACTGTCACACATAAATAACAAAATATCACAGTTCATAGGTGGAGTGGCATATCACAGTCGTTCGTTTATGGCCTCATGGCACTGGAAAGAAGAGCGGCCTGCAGCTTCGGCAAGTGGGGACCAAGGCCATGTATGTCCCCTAGGTGGGCAGGCGGACGGACCAGGCCGGAACCATCATCTGCAGGGCATTGTCGATGGGACCAAGTCCCCAGCTGGACCCCGAAAGGCTGCGTTGGGCAGATTAAATTACCGCATTATAGCACAAAATCACTGGTTGAAATGTCAAAATTACTATAATTACTCTTGAAAACCCAGAGTGACGAAATTGTGCGTCTTGCAGTCACGTTCACCAACGGCACCTATGATCTTTTTCAGGACGTTGCGTCACAGCTGGTGAAAAGAAGAAAAACAACACCGAATATTCCAGAATACTGCACACAGAAAACACTGGCCAGGAAAAAAAAACAACACTATAACAAATGAGGCGTGACATCACACATGGTGGGCAAAACGTCACGGCTCAATGCGGTGCGTCTCGCTGTTCTCTAGCTCTCTATATGTAAGTAATTTTACAAGTTCTGAATGTAGGTCACTACACTTTGACTCTGGGACGATATCGACTTGTAGTGTTTCAGTGTTTTGACTCAAGGTCATCACACTTTAACTCTAGCACATCGGCTATCATACCAGAGGTGCTCAATAACCTAACTTGTAATGTTTAGGGTGGCGTTTGCACGCCACGTGGTATCGCCATGAGTGTCCAGTCCAAGTTTTAAGTTAAATTAATTTTACTGTAATCTTTTCCATTTCTGCTTCGTTTTGCCAAAGTATAAGGTGTCGCTTAATAAAGTGGTATTTCTCTAAAGTTATAGGAGATTGCAAGGATACAATTAGTTTATTTAGGAGACTCTTCATCTTGGAGTTTAACACAATTTCTACTTTGACTTTGCTTCCTCGGCTCTCACAGCCTAATCTGTACAGAAATGTTTCTTCTAGTGCCAACTCGGGCCAAGAGAACAGTGTGTTGACTGTAGGACAGCTCATGGTGAAGTGATGCGAAACTCCAGCGTACCACCTCACCTTCCCCCGCCACTGTGACCTTCCCCCACTCCTGCTGTTTCCCCCACCTCTTTTCCCTTGACTCATGCGCTACAAGCAGTCTCTCAGTATTGTGCGGACTTTTGTGAGGGGAAGCCATGTCGCGGGACG
>JAQYXR010001507.1:0-31153 GCA_030545055.2 Neoaliturus tenellus | reverse complement strand
GTTGCAGTACCGTTGTCGGGTGAATGCAAGGTTTATTTACATCTTGCTTTGGTAGTAACATTTTCAAGCAGAATCTGATAAAATAACCCATATAACACCACGTGGTCAACTTGACGTCAAAAAATAATCAAAATCGTCAAATTTATGTCAAAGTAAAATATTAGATCAAGTATTTACGTCAAAATGATGTAAAAATGTTGCATTTTTTAATTTAAAATTTAGTGTAATAAATGATAAAAAAGATTTCTTTTTACAACAAGAGAGCATCATTAATTTTTACTTTCTCCCCCTATACCATAGTATATGGAGAAAGTATTGTTTTCGTCAAAATTTTCGAATTTGACTTGTTTGTGGATTTATCCATTTTGGTGCCCCCTGAGTCCAAAAAAGTGGTTTTCAGAGTGATGTCTGTGTGTATGTGTGTGTGTGTGTGTGTGTCCGTGTGTCTGGATGTAAACAGAGCTAGAGAATGCCCCCATGGTCCAATTTTGGTGAAATTTGGTATGTAGGTCCAAACTCGCAATAATTCCAGGCGTTTTTTTCATTTTTTTGAATTTTTGATTTTAAGGGTTGTATACCCCTCAAAAATCCTCAAAAATCATCAAAAATAAAAATTTCTTAAAAACGGCTCTAACGATTTTGATTAAAATTTTATATTTTATTAAGCTTAAAATGGTGAATAAAATGACACCACCCGCATCTCCGAGAAAATGCGCGTTCAAAAGTTATGGAGTAAAAAGTGTTTCAAAAATCAATTTTTTGGATTTTCAAAATAGCAGTTGTCTCGAAATAAATTTTACTTATCACCATTAAGAGGGGGCTAAAGGGTCAGTCCTAGCGGACGTTGTTGAAACTACCTGAATACGTTTACAAGCGTACTGAGAGCGAGAAACAATATCTAGTATTTGGTGTAAAACACTCTGGATAAAGATACGCTGCTACAATTCAGCATGTGTGAGGCCCAAAATTTAGGTAGATGATGGTGAGGAAGGAGATTAAGCCGCGGAAAGTAGGCCTTTTAATTAAGAGGGAGCAAAGTGGTCCCTCTCAAAACGTCATGCAGTGCTTCGCCTGCTCCAAGTTTCCGAGTTTAATTGAAGTCCTATAAAGGTGGAATTGGTTTTAAATGAAAGATAAAGACTTGGGCTATTAGGCTAACTTTTTGATTTTTTGATATTTTGAGTCACATCAGTTATAATGGATCAAGTTTATCAACTCCCTTATAGTTTCATATGGATTCAAATTTGAAAAAAACCAAAAAGTTAGCCAAATAGCCCAAGTCTTTATCTTTCATTTAAAACCAATCCCACTTTTATTGGACTTAAAATAAACTCGGAAACTTGGAGCAGGCGAAGCACTGCACGATGAAATTTTGGTCCCCAGTGACCCCCGATACTGACAGCCTCTGGCGGCAGTCGCTGAAACTGACGTGCGCGCATGAATACGATCTACTTCCAACAGCTGATTGTAATTTAAAATGAATTTACATCTGTCACATGTTCATTATGTTGTTTATTGTTTACAATTTTACATTCTGCACATGGTTTCGACCCTTCGAATGTTTTAATTTTGTTTTTATCTTCAACCTTATAAATTTTAATTACGGTAATTTAATATAACAGTTAAATTTATATTTTTTGTATTTGAATTGAAAAATATAATACTGATAATGGCTCCAAAGAAACAAATTCATGGTGTAAGGAAGCAAAAACATCTCAGAGGAGAATTTCTTACGAAATGGAGAATACTTCAATCTTGCCAGGTATACCACGATATAAATGTAAATATGATATAATTTTTTTTAATGTTCTTATAGTATTACAAAGTATTTTGACGTCTCTATGGTAGTATTTTGAAATAAAACAATATTCTTTTATAGCTTATTTCAAACTAATAATAAGTTGTATGCAAATTAAAGTACTGTAGGCAATCTGAGCGATAAAATGATTTTAAAGGATTCTCTAATAATTTAAAATACTAATTAATTTAATATATATATATATATATATATATATATATATATATATATATATATATATATATATATATATATATTAAAAACGCAAAAGGGAAATGTAAGTTACGTTGTTTTTAAGCAATATTAACTATTATTATTATTATAAATACAATTTACTTACCTTATCCTCCCTAGTTACAAGGGCACTTCAAAAACGTTTGTTGTATACAATTAATTTATATTTAAACTGAAATTTATTTTTATATTAATTTTTTAGACGCAATTATATATGCAAAGTTTTCTATGTGACATAAGCTATTTAAGTGTATTATATTGACAGAAGCTAGCGTTTGCAAATCTTTACGAATCAAAATCACCCCAAACACCTTCGTACACATTTGAGGAACCGGAAGAAAAATCTGCATTTTCAGTGCCAACAAAAAAATTTCCATAGTCTATGTGGAAGAAGATTATTTAGTAGTATAAATCCATCAAAGCAGACTTGGAAAGTCTGGGAATTTATAATACAGTGTTTAGTTTTATTTTACTTTAAAAAGAATTGGTAAAATTATTTAGGTTTTCTGTCATAGGAGTGTTTCAAGCTTATATTTTATCCTTCCTTTCTGAATGTATGCTACACACTAAATTTAATCAGGCTACATTTATATGGATGAAATATAAAACAATTTATTTCCCATTAGGCCTATGATAAAAAATTACAACCCTACAACCTAAAATTACAAATTACAACCTAAAATGTATATGAAAAATTACAACCCCGTCAGCCATAGAGTTTTGAAGATTTGTGTTCCCATGATTTATTTTAAAGTCGTTGCCCAATTTTCTTTGCAATACCAACCTGAAGAATATTTTGCTCTTCAGATGAGCTAGTTTAATCGCAACAATGAACAGCTGCACTTAATTTAAAATAAATAACTAGCGATAATACTGGTTAAAAAACGGGCAATAGACGGCTTTAGTTTTTATCCTTCTTCTCATTTTGAGGTTCATAATTGTTTACTAACTTTTATTAATTTATATTTTATTTCATTAATTTTATGTCAGCAGTTTTAAACTAAAATTTTATGTTTTTTTTTATATAAAATAAAATTTCTTCGCTATATTGTTACTTCTTTTGAAGACTAAATTGCGTGAACGTAATTTATATTCAGAATTCATTACTATAACATAATAAGTTTAGCATAGAAGAGGTCATTTCAGTTTGAAATACAACTTAAACAAGAGCAAATTCGTTCAGTTAAACTTATGAAATCGAAATGTACATTTGGTGTTTTATAAATAAAGCATCAAACTCGCAGATCAGTCATAGGCCTACCCACCTTAAAAATAAACGGTATCAGTTAACTGACACATACTTTCTCCCAAGAATATAAAAAAGGCGTTAAAAGATTCAAAAATTAATGTCTTGATGACTCAGTCGGATAGCTACCAGCTGAGCAGCGCTCATTTGACTCTACGCGCGTCTGTGACTTTTAACAACGTACTGCGTTTACCGCTAAACGAAAAATTGAATTTTCTCGGCAACCACTTGACGTAGAGCAATAATTTAAAATACTGGATTATTTAGTTTTTTGAGCTTGATTTAATGGTGATAAGTAAAATTTATTTCAAGACAACAGCTATTTTGAAAATTCAAAAAATTGATTTTTGAAACACTTTTTACTCCATAACTTTTGAACGCGCATTTTCTCGGAGATGCGGATGGTGTCATTTTATTCGCCATTTTAAGCTTAATAAACCACAAAATTTTAATCAAAATCGTTAGAGCCGTTTTGAGAAATTTTGATTTTGACGATTTTGAGGGTTTTTGGGGGTAAACTACCCTTAAAAATCAAAAATTCAAAAAAATGAAAAAACGCCTGGAATTATCGTGGGTTTGGACCTACATACCAAATTTCACCAAAATCGGACCATTGGGCATTCTCTAGCTCTGTTTACATCCTGACACACATACACACACACACACACACACACACACACACACACACACACAGACATCACTCCGAAAACCACTTTTTTGGACTCAGGGGGAACCAAAATGGATAAATCCACCAACAACTCAAATTCGAAAATTTTGACGAAAACAATACTTTCTCCATATCCCACATAGCAAAAAAAGCTTGATTCGAACTTGATTCAAGCTTGATTTCGAGGCTTGAAAGTTTGATTCAAACCTACCAATCGAGCCTGAAAACTTGATTCAAACTTGATTCAAGGCTCTTAGTCACCGCGATGTGAAATCGATTCCAACTCGAATCAAGTGTTTCATTCAATTCTTTTTCAAGTCACTTTCAAGCCTTTAAATATTTTCAAGCTCTTTTCAAGTCTTTTTCAAGCATCTTTCGAGCCCTTTTCCAGTGTTTTTCGAGCCTCTTTCAAGCCTTTTTCAAGTCTTTTTCGAGTCTCTTTCGAGCCTTTTTCAATGGTTTATCAAGTCACTTTCAAGCCTTTAAATATTTTCAAGCTCTTTCAAGTCTTTTTCAAGTATCTTTCGAGCCCTTTTCCAGTGTTTTTCGAGCCTCTTTCAAGCCTTTTTCAAGTCTTTTTCGAGTCTCTTTTGAGCCTTTTTCAATGGATTTTCAAGTCTTTTTCAAGCCTTTATATATTTTTAGCCTCTTTCAAATCTCTTTAAGTCTTTTTGAAGCACATTTTGAGTCATACATACATTTTTATTCCTTTTAAAACGGGGGTTTTCTGAGTACACAATCAACATTTTTTGTTCTTCTGCAGCTGATATTACACATTAAAGTGGAATAATACATCACGTGGTTAGTGTAATTTATTTAGTTTAGTTTAAAACAGAAATTAGTTAAGTACAAATTAATTAGATTAACTACTTAAGTAGGGGGAGTATCTCGATTTTTAAATTATTTGTAGGCCTAATTTGTGAAATTGAGTTTGGCATATGTAAGTTTATTCATATTCTCAGTAAAATTTAAAAGTAATTTTTTATAAGTTCTTTATTTAGTTAACTTTTGATTATGTACTCAGAACCCCCCGTTTTAAAACCACCGTTTTAAAAGGTATGTATGTGTTTGAGTCATATATACATTTCATACCTTTTAAATCGGGGGTTTAAAACGGAGTTTCTGAGTACATAATCAAAAATTTACTAAAAAAAGAACTTATAAAAAAATTACTTTTAAATTTTACTGAGAATATGGAATAAACTTACTGAATATGCCTAGCTCAATTCACAAATTAGGCCTACAAATAATTTAAAAATCGAGATACTCCCCCTACTTAAGTAGTTAATCTAATTAATTTGTACTTAACTAATTTCTGTTTTAAACTAAACTAAATAAATTACACACTAACCACGTAATGTATTATTCCACTTTAATGTGTAATATCAGCTGCAGAAGAACAAAAAGACTTAAAGAGATTTGAAGAGGATAAAAAATTTAAAGGCTTGAATAAACACAAGACAAAAAACTTACTGAAAAATCGGAATAGTAAAATACACATCCGATAACTTCGGAGTCTGGTAAGAAAGTAATGGCGTTGGCCCGTCTCGTCCCGAAAAATCTATACAAAATCGAAGAGAAATCGATCCTCGGGAGCCGCGCACTGCATTGTGGGACAGCGTTGGACGGCTTGTGATTGGTCGGACGTCGTGCCGTGAATCGGTATCGATTCGAGTTCGATTCGTAAACGTGAATTGAGTTTAGTTGGATAATCAAATTCAAGGCTTACATGGCAACTGAAGGGAGAGGTAAGTTCAAGCCTTCTTTAACTTTTTGGTGCTTTCGAATCGGAATCGATTAGATGATTAAATTCAAGGCTTACATTGACATTAAAGGGAGAAACAAATTCAAGCCTTGATTATCTTTGGTTATTTCGAATCGGACTCGAATAGATGCTCAAATTCAAGGCTTACGCTGCAATTAAAAATCGAGGGAAAGTCAAGGCTTGATTCAAGCTTCCTTGCTATCTGGGATACTATGGTATAGGGGGAGGAAAGTAATAAGCACTTAAAGTGCGTTTGTGTTTCAAGCAACTATCTGAAGTATTTCATAAATACAATTTTTAATTTTAATCGTGTAGTAAAATAAAGTGAGTAAATAAATGGAATGTAATGTATTCGTAGACTAATTTGTTTCGCCATTATAATAAAATTAAAGAATTAAAAACCATTTAGCACGTGACAAAAACACATCGAGTGATCCTCAGAGGTAACTCAGTAGGCCTACACGTAACTAAAACGTAACAACTAACACTTGTGATAACATTTTTCAGCTTAAACAATTAATTGGAGTAGAACGACAAAGTTGTAGACTGTTTTAGTCCCACTTTTTTACAAATTTGAATCCAGTAGTGAAGTATGTCAGAGGCCAAGATATTCCGTGTTAACTGTACACTTAAGGAGAAGATAGGCAAAGGCGGACTAGAACGACACGGAAAACGTGAAGGGAGGTAGTGGCAGCAGTTGTCGAACTAGATCCCCTCCGCCAGCCGCGTCACAACTCAGTTGACTGGAATGGGACGAACCAGGAACGAACTGTGCTCCGGTAGTTTCAGCAACGTCCGCCAGGACTGACCTTTAGCCCCCTCTTAAATCAAGTTCAAAAAACTAAATAATCCAGTATTTTAAATTATTGCTCTACGTAAAGTGGTTGCGGAGAAAATTCAATTTTTCGTCTAGCGGTAAACGCAGTACGTTGTTAAAAGTCACAGACGCGCGTAGGGTCAAACAAGCGCTGCTCAGCTGGTAGCTATCCGACTGAGTCATCAAGACATTAATATTTGAAGCTTTTAACACCTTTTTTATATTGTTGGGAGAAAGTATGCGTCAGTTAACTGATTCCGTTTATTTTAAACAATTGAACTCTTAAAAACTTTACATCATTTTTATGTACAAATTATGTAAAGTATTTGATCAAACAGTCAAAAGTTTTACATCAAATTGAGATAAAAATTATGTCGAAAATCTTATATCAGAAATATATAACATAGCCTATCTATGCAAATAAATCTGGATCTTTATTTCATTTTGAGTCACAGAAAATATGATATAAATTATTGTAAAATACTGTACATTTTGTTAAAATAATCTGTATTTGCTTATTTTGTTAAAAAATCTGGATAGTTTTGTATGACTATATTCACATTTGGATGGGCTAATTTTTGTACCAATTTGAAAGATTTGTGAAACTTTCTTATTGTTTTAAAGCAATATCATTAAAAAATGTTATCTAATTTTGATATAAATTAATGTCAAATTTGCATACAAATTTTTATACTGATTTGATGTAGAAATGACGCCATTGTTAGTAAAATTGTGTACTTCATTTTGACATATCCAAAAGAAGCAACAAGATCTGGTTGAAAACATTTCCTACAAAAAAAAAATTAAGAAGAGGTTTTTTTAGAGGAAAATATGTTTTTAATATTTCAAACAATAATCTCTTATATTAATACGTGAGGGCTGTTTTTTTGTGAACAAAACTCCCCCGTTATTTCTAGACCAATTTTAATGTTTGAGATGTCAAAATGTTCGTCCCAATTCGTAGTATTGCATAAAGGTTTTAGATTTTCGATATTTTTACTCTGAAGGGCACGGGAAGCCCTTAAAGTTCGTTTTTTGTCCATAAGATTAACATGGGGAACAATTTATATTGAATTGCAAAATAAAACAGCTGTTGATAGTAAAACAAACAAATGCATGTTAAAAGCTAGCTGAATAAAAACAATTAATTAAACAACTGGTACTTAAATATGAACACAATTCCATAATTTAATACGAGGAGTGTCTATTATGTAGAACTTATTTTGCGTTTTACCTTTTTCTCAAAATGTAGCTTATAGATTTTGCTTGAACTTTGGATATATGTGTATTTGGGCAGAAAAATAAGTTTAGTAGCTTAATCCTGGAAAAAATCATTTTCCTGTACAACAACAAGTTTGTAAATTGAAATTTTTGACGTGGGTCTTATTGGTTATCAGATTGTTATTGAAACAACAACAAAAGTATACAAAAATTAAAAAAAAAGAACACCAAATGTTTGGCGCATGGATTTTCAAACTGCTGTGAACTAGAAAAGGGATAGTTGGTCTAAATTTAATGGCTGCTATCGAATATCCACGCGATTTTGGGCATCTTCGATACGATCGAATATCCACGCGCATTGGTGAGGATTATAAGGGTCGACTCCAGGACGGGAGGAACGATCGAATATCCACGCGGCCGAGGACAGGTAGAGACCGCTAGACCTCCAAGGGCGGGAAAAATGGGAATTTTATTTCCGCGCCCCGTTCAACGTACTCGGCCGTTCGCGTGTACCAGACTCGGACTAAGTATATCTGAACCGAGCCTGTCATGCAAAAGTGAACTAAAAAACGTGGAAGTCTGGAGCCCGACGGGTGGCAAAAGGATCCGATATCGCAGGACCCGAGCGAAGAACTTCCAAACAGCGCTTCATGTAACCTGACATTAAGCCATTCGGAATGAAAATAAAAAGGTTAAATTTATATTAAAATTTTGATCATGAAATTGTGAATCTAATGGTACATATTTAAACTTTAAATGGTCTGTTATTAATTTTTATTATCAGTTAAACTAAAATTCTTTTTATTTCGCCTTCATTGTTGACACAACAAAAGTAGTATGCGAGAAAGTTTTTCATTTTGGGGTCAGGTAAAAAGTGTCCGCGGAGAAGTTGTAGACGACATTCTAAATATTTTTTTTTCAAGTAATCTTTTCTACCATTAGCCGATTCCGCTACAGATAATATTTGATTTCTGTGGATTAGATGCGAGCGCTGATTCCTGGATACCCGCGAGCTCGACGCAAGAGCGCGAATTACATTGGTCTTCAAAGACCAATTTGTATCATTATGAAATATGTTACTTCCTGTTGTAATTGGAACTCCTTTTAGATTTTCAAATGATTCCCACGTTTTTATACCATTCGATGGGATTTATTTTACGCAAAAAAATCAATGAGAATAGGAATTAAAATTAAGGCGATATACATGATTGATATCTGAATTTCCCATCTATATAGTTGTAAATAGTGGTATAGTATGTAGTATAGTTGTAGTACACGTTTGAGTAGTTACAAATTTTACTATTTCTCATGAGAAATGCGATCAGTTTTTTTGAGCGGAGCGAGCGAAGCTCCTACTCTACACTCTGGCTTTTTTATTTACACGTACTCCTCCTGAGCGGCTGAAGTGATCCTCACGAAATTTTGCTCGGTCATAGTAACCATCTATGGGAAGGTATAAATCTGAAATGGTCCAAATCGGACATAAGGGTTCTGCCCTACGGCCCTTTAAAGTTACCATGTTATTTTAATAGGAGAAATATTTTATTTGGTTTGTTTACTGTGTTTTGAATATCAGGGGTGCCCATCCCCCCCAAAGGTGATGGCGCATTCCCCCCCCCCCAAAACATATACCGCCCCCCCCTCCCAAAGTGGAAACCTGTTGGAAAATACCGTATTTACTTTAGCTAAGCATAGAAGCATAAGTTGCATATTTAAATAGATGGAGATAATATAGGGGGTTTTACCTATGAATTCATGCACATTTCCACAACAAACATTTTTTATAAAAAAAGTCAAAGATTCAATCGTCTTTTTTGTTTGATAGTTACAATCTCGATATTTTTGTTAGATAATTTAAATTGATAATTTTATTTCTTATAGTTCTGGGATATTTAGCTCTGAAAATTTAAAATTACGGCCATTTTGAAACAGTAAAAGTTTGAAATATCTAAATTTGTCTGAGTATTGGGCACTTGTTTTGTTATACATAAGCCACTATTTATCTTAGGGGTTTTTTTTAACTAAGGTCATAAAAAACGCATAATTTGAAAGAACACTATTTACTGAACATTGTGTAAAAATTTCACGTGTCTATGTTTTACGGGTTTCGAGTTCTGCTTGCTTAAAGTCAGCCACTTCATCGATGATCGCGGCAAATGCATCTTTCGTTCATGGCCTCGTCATCGAGCCAGCTACACATACTCAGCCAAGTTTACAGCGCTCTGCAGCGGTTAGAGTATATTTCTTATTGATATATAGAAAAGAAATACTCGCAAAAGTTATTTACAGTTAAAATAACACACACAGCTAATCACTATGCAAATGTGAAGTCGAGTAATTAATTGTAGTATAGTAACTTAACTGGTGTCAAGACCGCGGCGTTCGCCACAATTAATAATGACATGGTGGACTTTAAGCGAGCAGATCTCAAAAACCGAAAACTTAAAAACGTGACCTTTTTACCTAATTATTCAGTAAAGAGTCTGCTTGCAATTTATATATTTTCAAGATCGCAATTCATTAAAACATAAAGAATAACTGGCTTATGTACAACAAACAACCGAATATATGTATTTAAAATATGTAAGTGTTGTGCCAAGTTATAATTCCGTAGCATGAATCATACTGTAAAATTAAAATGTGTATAATTAATTCATTAAAAAAAGCAAACATATAGACAGACAGACTGAATGATAATAGAGATATTGGGCATGTAGGCCTAGTATTGTGTATTTGGTTGTTCTTCTTACCCTCTTACGTATGTTCTTTTATGGCATGAATTTAAGTTTCTTCATTGGTTTAGGAAATCTATTTTTTCAGCATATACGTGTTTAGTGCAATAAAACATCGTACTGAAAAACAGTTTGGAGTACATTCACCTGCTGACTAAGTTCACGGCACTTCATCTTAAATGCTATAAAAAATTTGTAAGCTAGTAATAATCATCAGTTCATTCATTCGATGACCATCATGAACACCGTTGTGGCCTTAGAGGCTACATTGTTTAGGAATTCCCAGTGTTGATTTTGCCCATTGTGTTACTCAGAGACGATATAGGTCTATACTCTCTCGCCGAGCCGTTTGTAATTTCAGTTCTCTTAATGACGATTCTTTGACAGAAAAGTGGTCGCCAGAGACCGCGGAAACGGCGGAATATACTGATCATGTACGAAGACATATTTTTGTACTTGGCTGCTTGCCGTTGAAATGAAATAAATCAAATAAAGACACTAGACCACTAAGAAAAGACGAAACTTAAGGTGATTGAGGGAAACGGTCAACAATGGGGAGGGTTACGGAGTACCTAGCCGAAGATGACGCAATAGTCAAGATTGGAGGGCTTACATTAGGCCTACGTGTTTTGATCCAGAACAATAGGACTGACAAAGACTCTCCCAATTAATTTGTATTGACATGTTCATAAGATTCATTGTTTAACTATTGCAAATTAGTATTCATTAACATTAAAACCCCCCTTTTTCAATTCCCCCCCAAAAATCTCATTCCCCCCCAAAATTTTTTCCAATGGCGCAACTTGCGCCATTAGTCCCCCCCCATGGGCGGCCCTGTTGAATATAAAGCTGTTATAAGGATCAAATTTAACTGCAGACTGTTAATATCAGCTGTTTGTGAATACAGTAGTTTTATGTGCAATTGTTGTTTTTTTTTATTTTAGTGGTTTGTTTACCTTTGTACGTGAATGAAACCCCAAGTTTATGGAGAGGAGGTGCAAGTCTTGACGAGGCACCATGTAATATCGTGTAAACATATAATACCCCGTCGCAGCAAACCTGCGTAGTCAAAAATTATTAGAGTATTGCAGACTTGTGGCGAGTAAGCGCAGCGAACAACCTAAATCTGGCGACGAGTATGTGTGCAGCGAATGAGCTGACCCAAAAGGTGAGTGAGCGCAGTGAACGAACTAAATTGACGGCGAGTGAGCGTAGCGAACGAGCTCACTTGATTCACCTATAAAACATTTGCTATTATTTATTATAAAAATAGTCGCTCCACTCAATATTGCAAGCAGACAACTGCATTGTATAACTAGTTTTTTTTTGTTTTTTTTTTAATAAAACCAGGGTTTTCCTACAGTAATTTAAATTCTTATAAATTTTATTTATGATATGGAAACTTATCTAAAAGTAAGTTCCCCGATAAGAAAATTCTGTGGTACTTTGAATATAAAAAATATCGCATGTGTTTACAATGAGGTTAAATCAGCGGTATAGTTGATTCTTTTGACGCCAGGGGGTGTGCAGGTAGTTGTTGAAGCCAAAATTTGGCAATGGAATGTTTACCCCCTCCCCTTGTTGAGAATTACATTGAAGAGGATTCCAAGTTCCCTCCAAAATGTGGGCTTCCTTTGAACGTACTCATGTCACCAATAACCCATGTGAGGCGTACTCACATTTTAAACAACATTTTTACCACCCTCACCCGGACATTAACACATTCACGAGAACCCTTCTAGACATACAGACGTATGTATACATTAAAATTAATTCAGTTAATGAAGCCCCCAGACCACTGTGCAACAAGTTCAAAAAAAGCCAACAAAAGTTGGAATACCTTTAATACCTTTACTGAAATGGCGACCTAACTCAATAGGTAGTTTAAAGCCAAGTATGAATGAGGGATGAGTGTAGGATGATTGTGGCGCGATCTTGTAGTCTTGTTACTGACTAAGGCCGACATTCTCCTTAGACAGGACTGTTAATTCATAGCCCAACAGCCAATGGAAGAATCAAAACAAAAGTACTTGCTAGGTCCATTGGCGAGGAAGAACTGTTGTTGCCGCTAGCAAGAGGTACAAAAAGTTAAAACGTGACTGTATGTTCTTTGTATGTGTGTATTTTACTAATCCATTTATTCATTTTAACTATTTCTTGTATGTAAATATTTTTCTTATACTGACCTATTTTTTTGCGTGCAATGACTTTAATATGATTCTTTTTTTTATTTTAATTCATTATATAATCAAGATATCTTTAATTAATTCATTGTTTGTTACTTTATATAATTTTCTAATTGTCATATTAATTTGTTCGTGAAATTTGAGTTGTTCATTGCTATTTCTTATATGTAAATATTTTCCTTATACTGATCTATTTTTTTGCGTGCAATGTCTTAGTATGATTCTTTTTGATTTTAATTCGTTATATAATGTAAGATCGCTTTAATAAATTTTATTGTTTGTTACTTTATATAATTTTGTGATTATCTTATTAATTTGTTTGTGAAATTTGAGTTGTTCATTGCTGTTTCTTGTATGTAAATATTTTTCTTATACTGATCTATTTTTTTGCCTGCAATGTCTTAGTATGATTCTTTTTTATTTTAATTCATTATATAATTAAGATGGCTTTAATTAATTTAATTGTTTGTTACTTTACATAATTTTGTAATTTTTGTTCTTCAACGTTAAATATTACATTGTACACATAAAATTTTGTTAAATTTAATAAAATATTTTACTAAATTAAGAGCGTATTTTAATTTCAAACCTTTAGAATGGAAGATGTTTATTTGGGAGAGGTCCATTAGTGTTAATTTATTGGTCCATTATCTATATATATATATAATTCCGTAAGCGAATCGGTCCCACGAAATATCTCGAGTTAGAAGAAAAGATAGGGTAACGTATGATGGCTCATTTTAAAGCTTGAGGGCCAAGGACGCAAGGAAAAATTCCAGAATTATCAAAAGTTCCCTGAGCTTCGCCCCGTTGGACCTTGAAGTTCCAATGTTAATCTAATGGGAAAAAGAATTTTTAGATCTCCACGTGTGATTAAGCAGATGTTCCAGTGTTTTATCATAAACTCAGCTGATTTTTGAGCAGATATTTTGAGTTAAGATAACCGTATGCTTATAACTTTTAAAAATTGGTAATGCACTATAAAAAAAGAGAACACTTATAGTCATGAACGGATTACGGATCCACAGGAGATTTAATTTTCGTGGCCCCATCTATGTCATTATAAGAAAACAGGAGTGGAATGATTTTTTATGCTGAATAAACCAAAGTTAAAATGGATGGACGTGGCATAGTTGATATAATGGTTGTCTTTACTCAGTGAATGTCGTTTAGTTATTACGTTACGGCTTTATATATTGGCTATTTAGTAGTTTGAGTTGAAGAGTTGAATCGTTATGTTGAATATTTGTTAATTTTCGACTGAATTATTTTATGTAAACTACTAACATTGGATAACCTCTGTATGAGGAATATTTTGTTTTGGTTTTATCAATTTGGCTTCTTTCTTTACGCGGGTCGTAGGGAAACAATAAACGCCTGTTAATCCATAAAGACGGGGAGCTTTTCATGTAAATGGTAGAGTGTGAAAACTAACAATATCAATAAGTGTTCTACTTCATTGACGGAGACAAAATAGACTAAAATCAATCAGTGGCACGGAGGGTAAGGGGCGTGGGGGCACGGGAGAGACATAGGGGAAATAGGGGGCACGGCTGGCGACACAGGAGGGCACAGAGGTGCGGAGAAGGAAGGCGGGGATGGCAGCACGGGACCGTGGGGAGCACAGGGGTGGAGGGATATGGGGGCCCGAAGGGTGTCGGTGGCACTGGAGACAGGGAGGCATGAGGGGCACTTTGGAGGCATGGGGAACATAGGGGAACAGGGAGGAACGGCAAGCATGCGCATGGAGGCAAACAGGAGCATGGAGGGTAAAAGGGTGCGGGGCATACGGTTCACTCTGGGGAGGCATTGGGATGCACTGAGGCGTGTGGCGGTGGGGGTTGCGGGTTCACACGGAGCACTAGGACGTCGACGGCAGAAGGGGTAGATGGCATGGGGGTCACGGGCACCACGGGGATCAACGTCGGGCATGGGGGCACGGAAACATAGGGGGCCCGGGGGCACGTTTAGGCGCGGGGATGGGAAGGCACAATGGGCACTAGGGGCGTCGGTGACACAAGGATCGGGGGGCAGATGGGCATTGGAGCATGGAGGAGGCTTTGGAACATAGAGGGCATGGGTTCATGGGAAGAAGGGTAGGTATGTGGACACGGGAGTACGGTGGTTATGGGGACTTGGGGTAAAGAGGATTGTCAGGGACACTGGGGTTAAGGGGCATGGGGATGTAGAGGGCACATGGAGGAATGGAGGGCATAGGGGCACGTGGGTATGGGGGCATGGGATGGGGGCACAAGGGGTACTAGAGATGTCGGTGGCACGGAAAGTGGTTGGGCATGGAGGGCATTGGGGAGGAATGATGAACATAGAGGGCACGGGGGCAACGGGGAAGAACTGCGGGCGTGTGAGGATAGGAGAATTGGGGGGCACAGGGGCATGAGGGGGCAAGGGGGTACGGGGGCATGGGGGGTTCAGGAAACACGGCTCAGGAGAGGTGAACGGAGGCACGGGGAGGCATGGGGTGACGGCGCATGAGGGGCACAGGGGTCCAGGGTGAAGGAGTGTACAGTATTAATGAACTTATGTTGTATTGAACTATTTTATTTACTCGAGTTACAACTTATCATGAACATGTTTAAGGTTAAAACTATTTTTACTGCATTCGGTAGTATAATGTGCAATAATTTGTTTTTTTTTCTACAAAATAGACTTTAATACAGGGAAATGTTTTTGTAAATTACTGATTATATACCACCAAAAATTTTTGTCAAGATTAGGAAATATTTTATTAGAAAACCCAAACGTGTAAATTCACTCTACAGCTTGGGAAAAATACAGTAATACTGCAAGAAGGTGATAAATTGAAACTTATTTTTGGAGACATCGCCATTTCGATTTTTAGGGCCTTTGCCCCTACAAGCCACTAGTTTACTGTAATTATATATATCATGCTTTTAAAAGAGTGATTTAATTTGGTATTTATAGTAACTACTAAGAAGGTATACGTTTTTATAGATGAATAAAATAATAATAATAATAAAAAAATGTCATGTTTAAATGCTATGTTACAAGCAAGATTCGCTCTGGTACACTCGAACGGCCGAGGTTCGTTGAACGGGGCGGGGAAATAAAATTCCCATTTTCCCCGCCCCTGGGAGGTCTAGCGGTCTCTACCTGTCCTCGGCCGCGGGGATATTCGATCGTTCCTCCCGTCCTTTAGTCGACCCTTATAATCCTCACTAATGCGCGTGGATATTCGATCGTGTCGAAGAGACCCAAAATCGCGTGGATATTCGATAGTCCCCAATTTAATAGCCTGTATAATAAAATATAAACTTTCCCCTCTGCACACCCTTGCCTCCCATAGTTGTCAAGTTGGAATATTTGATATTTTCCCTTATTTTTCTCCATGCATGCTTTTTGCCGTGGATTACAAATTTAAATTTAAGAATACTATTATAGCAGCTGATAAAAAGAAAGTATTTTAAGCATTCTATTTTGGAATTCGTTGTTAATTACTGGCTGGGTAGCTGAGTGGTTATAGTGCTCGCCTTTGAATCCAAAGGTTGCCAGTTCGATCCTGAGAAAAGTTAGTAGCTTTTTAAAGGTTCGATTCCGGACCCAGTTGCCATTTGTCATTGGGCTATTAATTAATAATGCTTTCTAACAACTGGTCGATGTTAGATAGTAACAAGACTGATGTTTAGACCGTTCTCCATCAAAACGTTAAAAAATGCCACTGGCGTGTAGATACACTAAAAAAAAGATATTTAACTCCTTCGTGTGGTTATAATTTTATTATTACTTTTAGTAATTTCTTTATGTAAATAATGAACGGATACTTACGCAGCTATGGACTTGAGCTCACCCCACACACAGCTCTTCGACCCATGTGAGGGGTTTTTTTTAAATGTAGGCCTAATATTTTAATGCTGCATTGTGTATCATTTTATGAATAATAGTAGTTTTCATCACTAGGAGCAAAAGTGGGTCTTTTTGGTGCGCAATCGGTTTTTTTTTATCGATTAAGCATAAAAAAGACACTTTTGCTCCGAGTGATGAACAGTGTTTTTTATCATAATGCGAAATTAGACTTTTGTTTGTTAAAAATATTAACCATTAAGTTATATTTTCGAGGTTATATTTACAATGTAAGTAACATGCAGTGTTTACATTTCTGTGAGTTACAAATAATGCTCTTTATAACGTTTTAATTTCAAAATGCTGCTTCTCAAAATTAACAAATCTATACTTATTTAATACGCTAAGGGTTTTTTTGTCTTGAGAACTCCTCCTACAATTTTCAACTGATTTTCAAGTTTTTGGTGTCGTTGGATAGGGCTTGGTCTGTAGTCGTTTCCGCCAAAAATTGATGAGAATTGGACTGAAAATAAAGGCGCTATCCAACATTGAACTCTCAAAATTTCCCATTTAAATAACATGGGGGACTGAATAAAGCATTTAAAACATCTGTTAATAATCAGCTGTAAATACGTGTAGTTATTGGCGATTAAAGATATGCACATTATTGGATTGGTCGGATGTCACTGATTTAGAGCTAAAGTAACATTTGTACTGTATTTAAATAAATTGCTCGATTTCGAGCAACACGTATACTAGTCAATAATAATATCCTTAGTAAATAGCTGACTTTTCAGTCCTAAGACCCACAAAGTTTTCCAGCAGATTTAGTCCTAGGACAAAAAAGAATCGGTTTTGGTACTATTAAGAGAACAAAAAACAGGCTGATTTCGTGCAGAATGATAAAAAGAATTATTTGATTTGAAAAAGAAGAACTTTAAAAGTTTTTACCTCCAGTATAGATAATAAGTTTATTTACAAAATGGTTTTTAAAATGAGAAATTTTAACAAAAATATAAATGCCACATCGAATAAAAATTGATCGTACCAACAAAGAGGTAGATTTTCCAAATTTTTGTGATTTCTTTATTTAAATTCTGTAATGTCATGTAAAGTCAAGTTAAAGAGGATTTAGTATGTTATAAATAGTGTGGGTTTATTCGCTATGTCGACTACTAACTCATACAGTCATTATTAGAAAAACAGCCGCAGTGAGTGTTGTATATATCACACAAGGCAGAGGAGTTGTAGTTAAATATTGATTTATCTTCTGTTGTCATTTACGTTTTTTGTGTGATGAACTATCTAGATTTTACATCTGTGAATTTATTCTAAATTTTATAGGAGTTTTTAGGCACATTCTCTAAGACAAATCGGCATAACAAACCAAATCATACATTCATTATTAGAAAAACAGCCGCAGTGAGTGTTGCATATCTCATAAAGGGCAGAGGAGTTGTAGTTAAATATTGATTTATCTTCTGTTGTCGTTTACGTTTTTTGTGTGATGAACTATGTAGGTCTTACACCTTTGAATTTATTCTAAATTTTATAGAAGTTTTTAGGCACAGGCTCTAGGACAAATCGGCATAAAAACCATCATTTAATTCTAGCTAATTTGGAACTTAAAGACCAACCAACAAATCTCAACAGTATCACATTGAGGAGTTGGAGAAGTATTGATGAAGATCTATGGATGAAATACCAATATGATGTAATCTGATTCTCACTACAATTTAATTTTCATTCAAAGTAACTTGGTAATTTACCATGGAGCAAGGTTTGATCACCAGGTACCTTGATAAATGCAGCGCATTGCGCTGCTCGGGCCAACTAGTACTTATTTAATACGCTAAGGGGTTTTTTTGTGTAGAGAACTCCTTCTACAATTTTAACCGATTTTCAAGTTTTAGGTGTCATTGGATAGGGCTTGGTCGGTAGTTATTTCCGCCAAAAATTGATGAGAATCGGACTTAAAATAAGGGTGCTATCCACAAATTAAATTTGAATTTTTGTTTAGGCTGCTTTCACACTGGCGACAAAAACAGCTGACGCCGGCAGCAAGTGGTCGCGCGTTTTGAAAAAGCATTGAATCAAATGGGTACGTTCACATTGGCGATTATTGTCGCAAGTGGCGTGCCACTTGTAGCCAGGTGGCGTTTTTGACATGCAGCACAACTGGTGTTAATTTAAATAATCAAGTTGTTTTCAAATATATTCATTAGATGGCGTTATAGTCAGTTAAATGTTTCTTGTATCACCTGTTTTTGAAGACAGTATCATTAATGGTTAATTCATAAGCCTTTAAATGAAGATTGCGTAAATTATAAGTAGTCGAGTAATGCTGATGATTTTATGAACTAAAAATATTATTATACATGTATATAATAGTTAAATGATAATTTTGGCCATAAAATTGAAAATCAGTGGTTGAAAATCACAAAAAAGAGCAATATTACGAATATTACATAAAAATATGAGTTTTAATATTATCATAAATAAAGCATATTTGTTAATTAATTTGGCGTTTGTAATAATTATGATTTAATGGAATAGGCAAAGGTAGAGTTCCCCATCCTACTGTTATGTGACCGATAGTAAATTTTGAAACAAAAGACAGCGATTGATTACCAACCACTTGATCGATTTGGAAGATGGTCTTCTTGAGGAGCTCAAAGGACATCTGCTCAGCTTCACCCTAAACAAACTTGGCACCCTTCTTCCAGAGAGCGTTGAGAGGTTCCGCCAACTCAGCGATTTTGGGGATGAAGTGCCGGTAAAAACCTACTATGTCTACAAACGTCAAACTTTGCGTGAAACTTTGCATCTTTAGGAGGAGGAAACTCCCTGATGGCCTGGGTCCTAGCTGGATCAATGCAGACGCCCTTGGAAGACACCAGATGACCCAAAAAACAAAATCTCAGCTTGGGCAAAGCTGACTTTGTCCGGACTGACGGTAAGGCCTGCCCTAAGCAATCTGTCCATGTCTTCCTCAAGATGAATTAGGTGGTCATCGAAACTCTCGTACACCAGAAGGTCGTCCAGGTAGTTGAAAAGAAATTTTAATTTGACATCTTGAAAAATTTAATCCAGAAGTCGGATTAAATTTATTATAAATTTATTAATTATTTTGAGAGTCTGAGCCCCCACAGCTAGGCCCATTGGAACTCTAATGAACTGATAAAGATTCCACGAAACACATAAAGCAGTGGTCTAGACTCAGCCTTCAATATGGAATCTGATTATAAGCCTGGTTGAGATCGGAAACGGAGAAATATTTGGCCTTACCGAACCAACGGAAAGAGAGGAGTGCAAATCAGGAAGAGGTACAGAGTCAAATTCAATTTTTGAGTTCAAATTTTTGTAGTCAAGCACCATGCGATACCTGCCATTCGGCTTCGGCACAAGGAAAGCTTGAGCGCCAAAGCTCGATCACCCCATTTTTGAGAAAGTCATTGAAACAGGGTTTCCATCTTAGGTGGAGCCAGTTTATGAAGGTGGGGTCTTACCGGCCAAGTGTCCGTCAAACGAATTTTATATTCTAAGAGGTCGGTTATCACCAGTTTTGGCGTCAGCACGTCAGGAAAACGGTTGCAGAGCTTTCTGATGGCGTCCACCTCCGCCTGAGTCAGATGCCTTAATGAACGGATCAAGTGTGGTCTCACTGTCTGTGTCAGGCTTGATCGCAGCAGCGAACCCAGCCACATTGTCAGAGGAAGGGATAGACACCAGCCGAGAAAACCTGAAGTATCATACTGGCCTCCACCTGAATCCAAAATCAACCCAGTGCGCTGAATAAAGTCCGCTCCCAAGGTGACAGGAAAACACAGATCCTTTGCAATCCAAAAGCTCCAAACCCAAGAGAAACCTTCAATTTTGAAGGCTTGATGGATGATTGGCATAGGGGATTTAGACGCAGTCCAGCATATAAATAAGTCGCGGTCGACTTGCTTTATGAGCCCAGAAGATGACAAGGTGTTGAAAAGCTCAAGGGAGATGAGCTTCACCTGGATATTCATATACTGATCCACCCAATTACTTTTAAAATTCTATTCTATCAAAGACGAAGCATTATTTTTAATTCTGCAATCAATTATTCTGGACCAGCCGGCGGAGTTTTCTAAAGAGTTTACTGTCAATATGATATTTGTGGACGAAACCACCAGTACGTAGATATTTAAAATCTTGAATACACTTAGGGCAGCAATATTATAATGAATACTCGCCTACGGCTCGATGGGGGCTCCACCCCCATGCCCCCCGTTTGGGTTACTTTAATTCGATAATAATTTATGAAGTTCCTCTGCCCACCTAGGGGTTGCCCCAATTTCATAAAAAACACACAGTTATCGTAGTGAAAGATACATAATTAACATAACGGCAGACAACCTTGAAAGGTTAGTCCAATCGTTTTTATATAAATCACTACATTACAGCTTATTGTCAAATAATTATTAAACACTAGCAATCGTCTATTTTGTTTGATTCATAAAAATATTTTTTATTATATAATATAAAACATTATATAAAGCTATTTTAATGTTTTGTAGGTCTTTGGATAAATCATAATTTACAATGTAAAATAATTTATGATTTTTACTAAAACATATGAACGATAACAGCGCGACAGTGATAAGAAAAGCAACTAAATTATCTACACCACCGAACATAGAATCTTGTTTCAATAATCCAAAATGCAGCTGGTGGCGTAAACAACGACAGCGACAATTGTAGCTGCCGCAAAAGTCGCCAGTGTGAAAGCAGCCTTACTACAATAACATTGAGATTGATCTAAGCATTTTAAATATCTGTTAACTTACAGCTGTTTTTGATGATCACTGATATTCACAATATTGAATTGGTCGGATGTCATTGATTTCGTATTTAATTTAACTTTTGTATTGTAATTGCTCGATGTAGAGCTACACGTGCACTAGTTTAACCTAATTTTTAAATATTATTGTTTTTCAAGATGAAATTTTAAAAATATTTTCCCATAACTTTTAAATACCAAATAAAAACCTTTTACTATTTTCCTTATTAAGGTTCCTTAAAAAAATCATGCTGGCAAAAAACATGATAGAGTATTTAGTATCAATATCAGTTAAGAAAAATACACTGATCATACAATCTTGATGTTCCACTAATTTTAGTCGTGAAGAAATTACAAACAATACATAATTAAAAAGTTCCAGGAACATAAAACTGAGAACAATCTTGCATTCTACCATTTATAAAACGATAATTATGTAATATGTGCAATGTTGCGATCTACCATCAATTCCTAACATAGCCTAACTATTTATAAGTTATAAACTGCAATTTGATAAATATTTACACATGAAACAAACATGCAAAGAAACTCAAGTTTAAGACCTAACGTATTTGGGAGGACTTTAAAACATATAGGCCACGGGAAATGCGTTTGATCAACTTAAGAAAACTTGATTATCAACTGGCCGAGTAGTGTAACAAATTGTTCATGTGACAGGGAACAGCGTGGCGTAGGTGATAGGGTCGCAGAGTGGTAATCTGACGTTCTGAAGGTCGCGGGTTTAAATCCCGCCGGTGGCAGGAACTTATTGCCTCTTCTATAGTTTTTTAACAGTTAAAAATACCATTTTATTACTTTTGTGTGCCATTAGGGATATTTTGAATCAATTTGGACAAGGTTAGTCTGTCAATATGACGTCAATTTGACATCAATATGTAAAATTGACGTCATGGTTCATCAATTTATTGACATCAATTTGTCATAAAAAATCGGGACATTTTTACTTCACGTTGACATCAAAATTATGTTTTTTTATCACATTTGAAGTCAATATGACATCAACAATATCAATGACTTTGACATTTTACATCAAATTGACATACCACGGTAGATTGACATATATTTAAATACCATCTTCATTTTGTTTTTTGACAGCCTCATTTGATAGCAAGTTTAAAAACATAACAACATCTAAAATATAGTTAAGACAGTGGTATGCTTTTCACAAATAATATTTGGTCAGAGTAGTGACTCGGACGTACTGTAATCTCAGCAGATGACTGTGCAGTGCTGCTGTCTACTGGTCATGTTGTACACTACCGCTAGAACTGTAGGCATTGATCAGTTGCAGTACGTTGTCGGGTAAATGCAAGGTAATATGAATATTGTGGAAGCAAGATGAATCTTGCTTTGGTAGTAACATTATTTAAATAAGTTACATCGAGAGCTAAATTTAGTTTGTGGGGATAATTCTTTACTATACAAAGATTTGAGGGACCAAATTCTTACTGTAGAACAACAGAACAACTTTAGTATTCTTATTTAGACCAAGGAATACCGATTCTAGTAGACATACTAATAATAACAGCATAATTATTCAGCGGCACACTCTATTCACAGATGAGATGTTTATCCGACTTGAAAGTTGTAAAGAGAGATTAATAGCTTGCCTTAACATTACAATTTTGGTTTAGATAATTATTGATCAATATATATAGTCTACGGCAGTGTTTCCCAACCTTTACGTGCCCGCGTACCACCTGAGGCTTTTCAATTTTTTGGCGTACCACCCAAACTCATACTTACCCCCTCCCCTCCCCCCGCCGTACAAATCCAGTAGGAGAGAGCCTAGGTTATTGTTTTCTTTTTAATATATTTCATTATAGGCCCATAAGTAGTAGTCTGAGAAAAAAATAAACTCACATTAAAAACAATTAATTAAAAAAGTTTTATTTTAATTGAAAAAAAAACAACATGAATTGGGATAAACATTTTATTTTGAAGCTATACAAGTATTACTTTGATTATTAATTAACGTAATAGTATAAGTAGGCCTATATTATTATTCTCCTTGAAACAAAAAATTGCTAGCTGCAGGCTTTATAAACAAAGATTCATAGGGTCTACAATACAATTGAAACAAATTGTTTCAAATACACACTTATAGCGAAAAAAGGTTATTTTGCATTTCTACAAAAGTAACTAAAACAATAAAAATACAAAATTACCAAACTAAAAAAATAACATTAATACTGTATTAAAACAGGTTGTTAATGGGAAACTTGCTTTTATTTCTTGCTCAGGAAATTATCCCTTTCAGAAGACTGATTAATAATCAGGACTAACTTTACACATGGACAAATAACGGTCACAATACAAACTATTTTCACTTGACTGGATTTTGGCTTACCGAACGAATATACCACAACGAGGTTGGTTTAACCCTAGCCTCTTTTGAATACACAGAATGTGTTCCAAGTTTACCAAGTGATGAACTTCATAATTCCATGAATATGACCAAATTAATTTTTTCTCGCGTTTCATTGCTTCTGTGGAGCATATCTTGTAACATCAAACAGTACAAGGTAAATATACAGAACTTAAAATAGGCCTAATTCAAGGGTTCAGACGGGTCCTGGACACAACATCATTATTCATTAGTATAAATATGCTCGGAATAAAAGGGGGTTTTAACTTAAAATAATTTAATTTGTTAAGTTGGAGCGAAATTGCTTTAGCAGGGAAGAGGTAAAAGCTACCTATTGGAGTCTCTCAAATTATGTGTAAAAGCGTTGTAACTCAGAACTGAGCTGACCAAAACTGCTGTTGGCATCATGTAGTTCAAAAGTGCTTTTTTATTTTTCGTGTATTTAATTATTTTTTTTTCTTTGTCTCTCGCGTACCATCTGAAATACTCTCGCGTACCACCAGTGGTACGCGTACCACCGGTTAAGAAACACTGGTCTACGGAATAAAAAATAACCCATCATTTAAAAATTAAACATTGTACAACGTTTATTGTTTGACAAAATTATATCTTTGAGTCATATCCATACAACATTGAGTTTTGCGTCCAATTCGGGTGTTGCCCTATTGTAAAATTCAAGTGTACTGTATACAATTGGCCTGATGAGACAACAATTGAATCCTTTCTCAATTAAAATGCAATACTTTGTCTTGTGGACATTGTTTGCTATGATATGACACTAAAAGAAGCTCATATTTTATTTCTTGGTCTACTGAATTCATAAGGAACATTAGTCGTTGTTGTTGGTATACACAGTCTTCGATTTAAAATTGTCATTAAATATTTTTCTAATATATATATATATATATATATATATATATATATATATATATATATATATATATATATATATATCTAAATTATATACTCCCGAATGTGTAACTGACTGACTCACTCATCGGGGTATCAGAAATTCGTCAAAAGTCGGTAATGTAGATCTCCTATATATTACTTACTACAGAGTGATTCCCAAGCGAGAACTAAACTTACCGACCTGTATTATTGAGAAAATTGCCAACATACTGGGAGTCGCGGATTACCGAAACACTCTTTTTAAGAAATTTTATAACATTAACCAATTGTGCCTTTATAGGTAAAGCGGTCTATCCACCGAGAGTAATTTCAATGTACAGGGTGTATCTGAAATTACCTCTCCAGACCGGAAGTCACTGATGTCAAATACTAACTCTCACTTTAAATAATTTTTTTTAGTTTTACACGGTTTTAAGAAAACTTTACAATTTGATCTTGTACGCGTAATTTTAGCAGTTTATTGAATATTTGAGGTTAAAATTTAGATTTTCCTCATTCTTCTCTGAGCATTTTAGGTTAAGCAAAAATGTCTCGGCACAAAAATGTCTTAGACTCTTTTAAATACGTTTCCAACAAAAATTGTCAGTTTGGTCAAAAAAGTTTTTTTATTAAATTTACAACATGACGGAGATTAATGAACATGTATTTAAATGTTTAGTAAAACTAATCACGTGATAATTGATGTTTTATGATGGTATATTATTTTAAATGAGGTTCTTAGACATTTACAGGTTTGGTAAGTTCTGTTATATGTAAAATGTTCAGACATAATATATGTTAAATTTTCCCCAGTTAAAAAAAAATAATGTCATGCTATTTATTATTCTAAATCAGTATGATTAGGGTTTAAAATATTAAATTTTAAAGTTGCTCCAAAATTACGTCTGGTCCCCTCTGTATTGAAATCAGTGTCAATCAACAGAGCAAAATGTGTTTACCTACAACGGCACAATTTGTTTTTTTTTTTTTTTTTTTATTTTAAAAGAGGTGCCAGGTTGGTATGGGACACCCTGTAAGACAGTATCATATTTGCACGATAGTCCTCCCAAAAATTGGTTCTTTATTTGGGATGGCACTTAATTTCTAACGAACTCATTAAGCCGCGTCCGCACTGGCCGAACATTCGTGGCGAACTTGTTCGGCGAACACAAAAATCAACAAACATTATTAACGAACAATTAACCGGCCATATGATTTACATACTAAACGGTTAGCAACAAACAAACTAAAGTTCGGAAGAACTTTGTTCAGCGAACATGTTCGGCCAATGCGGACGCGGCTTTAGGAAGTACATCATTGACTTTACCTGATAGCATGCTAATTTAAATTTTACAATTCAACAAAAATTTTAACTAAAATAGCAGATTACACAATTGATTTATCTTTTAGTGCGTAATAAATTAATGTTTAGTTTAAAAGGTGGCAGTACAGTATTTTCATTTAAAATAAAAAAGCTTTTTTATTTCCTGCCCCAGAAAACTATCTGATTTCAAAATTTAGCGACCAAACATTTTTACCCAAAATAAATATGACATTATTTTTTTCTACTCTAGCGGCCAAATTATAACATCTGAGGCAATCCTCGCGAACATCTTTCAAGTTACTACAAGTTTGGTTCTATGAATTTTGGCCCCCCAGTCCACACAATTAAACATAATTAAATGTTTATTTATTTTTGCGGGGAATTTTATCCCATGTAGACGTAATTTTACAACTACTATAATATTTTACTCAGAACCTCCACTTTGCACATAGACATATCTTGCACAGTACCAATATCAATTAAATTATCAAACTTAAAAATTATCATGATGATTTTCAATATCACGTATTCTTTTCTATTGACTGTGAGTCGGAACGAATTGCTATATCAAGCAACTGATTGTTTTACTTTGATTGTTATTTACTGACCTGGTCATACGGCTAAAACATACGTCCTTTGATGTGTATGGTAACTTTAATATTTTAACCATTATTTAACATACTTTTGTTAGTAACTACTGTATTTAGAAGCTTGAAGTTTTTTATTTGCCTTGACAGTAATTTTTTAGGAAATTAGGTAAATTTAAAGTTTTACATCATTAAAAACTGAAATGAATGAATTGTAATGAATGCCAATATTACATTATGTATTTATCATTGTATGTTGAATATTACTGGATCGTTATGTTATTCCTATTATTCCATATTAAGGATAGTAACTGAATAGTATTTTTGTAAATAAAAGGGGTTTTTGGCAAGTTTTATCCACTTTGTTTAGATTTTCAATTATTTTGTTTTAATGGAATTTTTCATTGTGTTCGATGATCTACTGCACATTTTTATGCAGTTTATCCATTTAATTTTTCATATATTTATTTATATGAATTTTATAATTTTAAGTAAATACTTATACAATACCTACATACAAAATTTATTCACAACTCCATTAACCTTTATAGAATTCGGGGGAATAAGGGAAGGGGGTTTGGGGAAAGAGTCTCTGAAAACGAGCCGTAGGCGAATATATTTTCATTCCTTAGATTGAGTTAGTTGCACAAGTTCAAATTTAGGTTATTTCTGCAGTCGTGGGAGTAATTTATGTTATAAATAATCTTACAAACTCATTTATTTTGCTATTTTGCTCATTTACAAACTCTTATATTTATATGTAATCTGTTCATTATATGCGACTTAAACAACAATTAACGAATTTTTGGGCTAAACCCTGAGGGGGCATGGGGGCGGAGCCCCCATCGGAGCCGCAGGCGAGTATATATATACATTTTATAATTGAAACATCTGTTCTTCCTGTTTTCTAGCAGTTGTTTTAGAACAGCTATCTAATGATTCAATCAATTATCCTTCCTCCATAAGATTAACATTGGAACTTTGAAAGCTTGTGGGGCGTAGCCCTGGTGTCCAATATGAATTAGAATGTGATTCTGCTCATCTACAGGACTATAATACCTTTCTAACGGTATGCGCGGATTTCTCCTACGATGCACACGAGCTGAGAAAAAAGGAGGAAACGAAACATGCTTGCGTATTAATATATAGATTTATCTATCATATGTTACGTGTACTTCCATGTACGCCGCACGAGATCGCACCACCGTCAATAGGTTTCACACACTCGTATGCTATGAGAAGTCTACTCACGTTAGTGCACATAGTCAATGATATTAGGATGTTTCTTAGCATAGACACATGTACAAATACTATTTTTTAAATTATTTGCAAAGTTTTAGGCAACGCTGGGGATGATTTTGAGATAAGATCAAAACTATACATACAATCGGGCCCACTCATATTAGAATTTCCTTTACAGTACTGAAATATGAGCAAGGTATGTTGAATGTAACTTCGCATAAAAGCGTTGTTGAAGATTGATCCCAAAAATGGCTAAAACATTCAGGGTTTACTCCAAACTATTTAGTTTAACTTCGTTTTGTGATACAAATACACCTAATACTATACAACCCTATATGCTAGAGAAAATATATACAGGGTGCCCCGAAACTCTCTGGGATCCTTGCATCGAGCCAAACATATTTAGGTCTACAATGTAAACCTAACCATGGATCTCCGGTGCCTAGTTTTCTGTTTTCTGTCTGTATGTCCGTATGTAATTTTATCATGTAATTCATGAGATCTTTAAAACAACTTGATGTATTGAGTTGAAATTTGACATAACTGTTACTTATAAATTTTGACATTTATATCTTTTTCTGTTTCAAATTAACGGCCATTTCAAATGCTCAAAGTTAAATATCTCAAAAATGTGAAATTAAAACAAAAAAAAAATAGTATAAATACTTGGAGTGTGTATATTTTTAATGTCTATCCAGAAAAAAGTTTAAAAATATCCGACCATAAATAATGGAGAAATTGAGATTTTTATAAACAAAATACGCTTTTAGTAGGAAAATTACTAGGCCCCTACTATATATTTTTAACATCCTTTATTAAAATTGAGGTGCAAATATTTCAACATTGATTTAATTAAGTTAAAATCAAAACCAAAGTATTATTAAAACCTGTTGACATCTGTCAAATTGTCATCTAAATGATCAAGTAAAACCGGGGTTGCATTGCAAAAAAATAAAATCGTACTTTCTTCAGGTGATTTAATTGTTTAGGCAGACAAAATATACATGTAAAATAACAAAACCGTTATACAATTTATAGAAATGTTATTGAAACACATTGCAATGAAAACAAACAATCTATATATATATAAGCGAAATCCCACTCACTGACTCATCACGAAATCTCAGGAACTACCAAACGGATTTACTTGAAACTTTGAACATAGGTTAGTCTTGCCTCCTAGGTGCTCACTAAGAACCGATTTTGCAAAGTTCCTTCAGGGCTCCGCCCCACACGTCTTCAAAGTTACCATGTAATTCTTATGGAAGCAACATTTTTCTATTGGATCATATGATTACATTAAAATATAATATTAATTTTGTAAACAGCTGTTCTCAATCAAATTCTTGAGGAAGATAGGTAATAAAAATCTAGAGGATAATTGCGGCGAGTGAGCTTAGCGACAAAGCTAAACCTGACGGAAAGTGATTACTGACTGACTCATCATGAAATCTCAGGAACTACCAAACGTATGTACTTGAAACTTTAAACACAGTTTCGTCTTGCCTCTTAGGTGCTCACTAAGAAACGATTTTAGAAAATTCCTCGAGGGCTCCGCCCCTCAGGCCTTCGAAATTTCAATATAATGTTATCCGCATGGCCAAATTAAATAAAAATTAGGAAACCTGCACAGTTGAAATTTGGAGTGGTCTCTTCTTTCTTAGATGCTAAAAAGTGCTTTAAATATCCCCTTTAGTACTCTGCCCCACAGAAGCTCACAATTACAGTATGGCCTACGTGTGGAAATTTGACATGGACGATTCTCTTTTCTTACAGATACTTATTAAAAAACTGTTTTGCAAATATAGTTTTTGAACCATTTTAGGGCTCCGCCCCACTGGACTTGAGGATTACTTCAGTTCCTCCGGGGTTGAAAATTGACATGGACGTTTCTCTTTGCTCATGGGTGCTCCCACTGGATTTCAGAATTACTTTTGGGACTCTGGGGTTTAAATTTGACACGGACGTTTTTATTTTTATTTATTATTATTATTATTATTATTATTATTATTATTATTATTATTATTATTATTATTATTATTATTATATTATAGATTATTATATTATAGATTATATTATTATTATTATAGATGGATGTTCCGTTTTGCTAACAGGTGCTCACTACGAAATGGTTTTTAAATTTGACATGGACGTTCCTCTTTGCTCATAGGTGATCAATAAGAAACAATTTTGCAAATTTCCTTTAGGGCTCCTCCCCACAAAGTCTCAAAACTACCATAGATCCTACGGGTTGAAGTTTACGTAAACCTTCCGTTTTGCTAATAGGTGTAAACTAAGGAACAGTTTTGCAAATATAGTTTTTTATGTTCCTCAGAGCTCTGTCCCACATGACTTCAGATGACTGTAGGGCCTAAGGGGTTGAAATTTGACATGGTCGTTCCTATTTGCTCATAGGTTCTCAGGACCTTTTCTATTTAAGAAAGCTTTACTCAATAAGAACAGGTTTTGCGAAATACCTTCAGAGCTCCACTCACACTACTTCATTGTTTCAATGCCATTCTTAAGGAAGTAGATTTCGTTGCTCTTTAAGAAGATTTTATTACCAATACAATAAACGTAATCACAAGCGAAGCCGTGACGGGCAACAGCTAGTTAATTACTAAAATCAATTGGTGACTGTAAAAGAGAAGAAAAAGTACCAGGTAAAACAAACACCTCCTAGAATGTAAACCCACGTGTTATGACTCTATTGATAAGATTGTAGTCTATGTATAGTAACTCGCAATCACGCTGCTCGAAGGCAAGGCTATTAAATAAGAAGCAGAGAATAATTTAGAAAGAATAATTTGCCATCGACTGGACCTCAAAAACTAACTTGGATGCCGATGCCATTGAACTTAAGCATTTTTATATATTAATATTTATACGAAGTTTAATGGGCTGCTTTTTAAACAAATTGTTACTCATTGAAATCTTTGATTTGACGTTTTTCTTTATATGATTGCCTCAAATATTTTGTTAAATGTTTTAATCAATCAAGAATTTTTGAACATATTTGACTGAAGTATTTCAATCCATAAATAATGAAATGATCATTAAAACAATTTGCAAATTATTGTCCTCCCAAATCCCATAATGTATAAAAGGTAGGTTGACAACTTTACACATCCTGCATAAAATTTCGAGGAACAAGGTGATCATTTTGGTCTTATGTGATCGTTGGTGTTCATTAATCTTTTGGTTAATATCGAATCTCGATCTTGGCAAGTCATCAAACATTTCTGCACTAAGCATTCATCCATATTTGACTTAAACAATCCTACATAAATGGCGGTATAAGAAGAGGTTAGTGTATTGGACATGCTCCGTTACGGTGAACTTGGTGTGCTAAAAGTGAGGTTTTCTAAACAATAACAAACTTTTCAAAGCTGACTATTAAAAAGAGCAATTTTCTAAATATT